>KZ651039.1:216084-246316 GCA_001010745.2 Gerris buenoi
ATATTTGGTTCAATTAAAACATATTTCCATTTATATTTTTTGCCCTGGCTAAGTTTAGCCGTCCCCCCTCTAACCTTCTGAGTTGCGCCCCCAAACCTCTTGCGCCCCTGGGCACGTGCCCATCGTGCCCCTATAGTTAAATCGGCCCTGGCTGGCTGAATGAGATGCGCGATAGCTCAAAATGCGATAGTTCCCGTGTTCGAATCCAGGAAAATGCATAATTTATTTATTTCTTTGAATTAAAAAGCTCGAAATCTTTTGAATGGTGTGAAAGATTTAGTTACAATATTAACCGCATGTTCCCGTGGAGCGCTAATAGTTTAACACAGGTAGATAAAGAGGGGAGTTGGAAATCTTTCCGTTTAAGGATTCTATGATCGCTGCTTCATTTCATTTTCAAATTTATAATTTATGACAGAAAATTTAAAAACGTAGTATATAAAAAGTTCCTTTTATCTTGTAATTATTGTATATTTAACTTATTTTTACTGAGTATTTTTTTCTCGCTATTTTAATAAATAAGTGATTTGTAAAATATGTTTTAATCTATGGACAATCCTTAGCTACATATTTTAAGCTGTTTTAATTATGTTTTTACTATCTAATCTTTCCTCATTGGGTATGGTACGAGTACAACGCAAAGATATGCAAGCAAGGTAAGTAAAGTTAGGTATGAGCAAAGGTAGGTACAAGCATTGAGTACCATGGACCATTTAGTAAAACTATATATATTTTTATAACAAATTGGTGGTTTTAGATTACATGCTTTAAAACATAAGGCAATCTTTACTTAAATGTAACAATTTCTATAAAGTTAAAGAATGTAGAAAATTCGCATTTAAAACTGAAGTTTTCATGATATAGATAAAGTATCCACGGTACAACACTCTACTTTAAAAATGTTATATTTATAATAAGGGTCCTTCCATTTTTTTAAGGCATTTATCATTAGATTATTACAAGACAGGGGATCCTCACTGAAATCATCAGTAAAAACTACTAAAATTATTTTAAAACTTTCATCAATAAACATTACTAAATTAATTTTTATTTTATCACCTTTTGAACGATTGGAATAAGATAAAACGGACATAATTACTTTCAACTAAGTATCCCACCTGCGGTTTGCGGGCACACACCCCTTGAGTTATTTATTTAAGAACAAAGGTCAACGAACTTGAAAAACTTCAGCAAACTAGATAAAGAAGGAATGCAAATAAGAAATTTGTTAATTCTAAATCCCGAGTCTGTTATTTAAACTCCTTATCTATAGAGACACGGTAACACGGTAAGCTATAAACTGTTAGCAAAGGAATACATCCGTAAATTCTCGTAATTCTCAACAGCAAGAACATTATCTGTTATCTCTATACAGAATAAAAGGTTACAAAAACATTTATCTTGTTAAACTTAAAACACTATTAAGACATCTTTTTAAATAATAAATATATTAAATATCATTTTCATAGATAGGTGACATTCGCTGCCAAAAAAAGTCCAATCATACACAATAAAACAATGAGCAAAAAACATGTTTTTATTGCTATTTTTGACCCTAAATTATCAAAATTTTACTCCTAAATGGACTCAAAAAATTCTGGCCAACGAAGTCATCCTTTCTTATGATATTATTAATATTTTAACATTTGATTGGATTTTTTAAGTTACTCCTAGGGTGAGATGTCGTCTGGAGTGACACATACAAACATAAAAAAAGTGTTACATTTAAGGAATCGATTAAGAATGGTCTAAAAAATTAGCACTACCAAAATTTTGAAGCCATTAGCTTAATTTTCTTCGAAAATTAGCTAAAACAAACATTTTGTACTCTAATACTAATAGAACTAGAACTGTATAAAATGTAGCTAAATATTCTTAGTTAATAAAACTGACAATTGATACACTACACAGGTGCAAAAAAACAATAACACATTTTTCTTTTAGGGAAAATTAGCTTCCGTTTGATACACACTGATATTTATTTTGACCCTAGTGAACATGGATACCAAATTTAATTGAAATACACAGTAATTTAGGTTCCCCTTTTCTGAATAGAAAACAGACAATCAACCTATTGAACCTTAAAATAGAAAATTCGTACGCCAACACAATAATCTTATGAGATAGTAAAGCTAGAAGGGAAAATAGCTAATAAATTTTCATTATTGGCAAACCTGAAGATTGCTTTATTGCAAAAAAGATTATTTCTACTTCAAATAGGTAATAAATATTATAGTTTTAATTATGAAATCCATTAAAAAGGAAGAGCTACGAACCAATGGATAAAAAAGCCTTTGTAGAAGGTTATTTAAATTTAAAATTTACTCATATTTTACCAAGAATATATAATTTGTATTGACCATTATTTTAAGATTGCTAAAGCTCTAAAAAATAAATAAAAGGCTCAGAAAATTGAACTCGAAGAGAAGACAACGCAAGGTTAATTTAAAACGTCTATCCAAGTTAAAGCCTGCAGGCTTCAATCGGTGATTCGAGAACAGATTAATACAATCTTTGATAAAATAGTAATACTAGCTAGCCAGCTATAAAGACATATTAGCATATAAATATGCTCTGGTTTTACATTGTAAAAAATTAAAGTTAGATAAAAAATTTTTGGTTCAGGCTTTCCACTTCGATGGTGTCCTCGCCCTGACCAGGAGGAGGTTAAAATTAACTACCTAAGTATTTAAAATCAGCTGTCAAATTCGATTTTAAACATAAAATGTTAAAATAGACAAAGTGGTTAATATAGCACCAGAAAAATATCAAATAACAACAGGAAGAACGTGATAACAAGAAGTTATCTTTTCTCATTTGCAGCTCAATGCTAATTACAAAGGTAAATAGTCAGTTTTACTATTCTAAAATAATTAAGGAATAATACATTCACTAAGTGAGAAACCAAAGAATAATTTATGTATGATGTTTTAAAGGAAACCCTTTTTTTAAGGGTTTTAACATAAATATTGATAATTATTTATGTAATGTGTTATAAATTAATATACTAGTCTTAAAAATGTGAAGTCCGCCGTTTTGCTCCTATCCTTTATATAATTGAGTTGGATCCCGACGACTCACCTTAAAATGATTTGTTATTACCCAGCTAATGAACCACATTTATTCCAATAAAAATAAATTTTTGTTTTGATCTGTTGGTCTTCAAATAGATATAATGAATAGTGACTTATCTCAATTAATTTAATTATACTCATGGCATTATACTTAGTTATTCTGACAGGAAATATTGGGGGGGAGCCAATGAGAGCTCGAGATTTTGGCGGGTAGTATGTAGTGCCAACTCGGCAAAGAAAAATATCACTGGATAACCTAAAGATAATCGCCTAGTAGTTTTAGTTTTTCCCTCTTATAGAGGTTGGCCAATCTGAGCAGCCAGATTTACAGATTTTTTAAAAGTATAATGGCATGATTATAGTTTTTATTTTTTGTTTCTAAATATAAAACTAGGCCCGTTGCTATGACCTAGTATAATATAAAGACTTAATAAGTAATATTTTTATCAAAGTATCTAGAGGCCCCCATACACGGTCAAAATGTTTGCGCAAGCGTCATGTTTGCGCCAACATTTTGACCGTGTATAGGGCTGTTTGATGTTTGCGCAAACATGATGTTTGACGTGTATAGCCTAAATTTGCCCGACGTCAGGTTTGCGCAAACATTTACCGCAAAATGTTTGATCGTATATGGGGGCCTTAAGAAAGAGATAAAGCATGTAACAGCTATCTAGTTTTATCTAGAAACAAGGAGTAAGTCACTTGAGCATTTATCAGTTCTTCGATCATGAACAATTTTATTAATGAATTCAAAATGGTCTGATAAATTATGCCCTTGATTTGTTTTTCACCATGATACGTTTCTTCACAACCTCGGTTGAACAAAGTAACTATGTGTAAAGAATAGTTAAAATTAGTGAGACCATAAAGTTCCTCAGATATAACATTAACTAGAGATAACACGAACTGTCTCTCTACGTAAATTGGGATGACTTAAATTACAAAGGAGCTTTGTTAGCAATTCCCACTAAACATTTTGATTAAAGTAAATCTTTCTCTTGCGTAATAAGGCACTGATGAAGGCCTTTCGAAGGCTGCAAGCGGCTTTATTATTAAGTAATTTCAATTTTGCGTGAAGAGATTGTTTTATGTCATTCCTTTAAGATGGTCTCCATAGACGCTCCCTTAACTAACAAACAAAACATTAACAAGTCCTATTTAATTTCTTAAAAATATAAATATTTATTATTAAGTTAGGCTCTACGTAAAGATTTGAAGTCGGAGCGTATAGCACACCTTGCATCGCCCTCCTGAAGCGTCATAGACAACATTAAGATTTTTCAATTGAATAACTCGAGTGTCAACGGACTAAAAAGGGGAAAGAATCGAAATGCTGCACGCTGCAGTGAAATACGAATAAATTGTTCACCCCCTTTGCCTCGCGCTCGACTAGCCTTTTATATACTCAATGACAGCACATCAGTGATAATGGCAGACCTCGTTATCAGGCGTCAGACAACCTAACAGCTTCTCTCTTATCACAACAATAAACCGTTTTAAATTAAACTTGTGTTGTTTTGATCAGTGAAAATGTTTAAAATAACCAACAACTCAATGGGATATTTTTATTCTCACCGCTACAACGTATTTTAAATTAGTTTTATAGATCATTCTAATTCACCGATGATCAGATCATAGAATATGTTCAGGGAGATTTTTACTTTTTAAAAACACCTTTGATCTAAAGAGTGGACGTGGACAAAAAATTCTAGATATCCTTTACTAAGTGAAGATAAATGCATAATAGTAACAAATATTTATTAAATTTGAAAATATAAAATTGAATAAGATTATATTTATTGTATCAAGAACACTGACCTTTTGATCATCTGCTAGAGTTTAGTAGTTTATAATTAATTACATAGGTCAAAAAACTGCTTTTGAATCATTGTTAATTTATAGATGTCAATAGACTTTTCTTAAGTTATTTTATCAGCATAAGCATAACACAACATTGACCTAGTTTTTAGCTAAACTTTTTTTTTTAAAAAATCTTCGTTTGTCATCATATTTGTTAAGATATTGCACAACTGGAGACTAAGCTTAGTAAATTCCTGTATAAGGCAAACACAGTTAATAACTACATCATATTATATCAACATAAGTAATTTGTACAACTTGAGAACTGGATTTTTGATAACAATCAAGAAAATATAATAGTTAAAAAAAGTATAAATATACTTTTTGCAAAAGCGTAAAGATGACATATTTATTATACATAATAGGAAATAAATTTCTCGCATATACCTACGATTACAATCTAGCGTTGGATATAAAACTTCTTGTAATAAAACTTTCATTCTTGTTCGCAAATTATACTCAGTATTATGTCACAAAAAGAGGTGTGAGTGGAAACGTTTGTGCGTGCAGATTATAATTCTTCTCGAGAAAAAAGTTTGTGTGATGTTATAAAATAAAAGCCAAAAGATTTTAAATCGATATTCATCATTCGCTTCCTTAAAGCTCTAATAAAGACCTATAAGAATGTCATTCTGTAGGTCTATTCTTGGTCGACTGAACACGACCATTCGTAATGACCTTCTAAAAGTTCGTTTAACTCAGTTTACAACTGATTGCCGTGGCCGTGCCTCAGTCAGTGCCGGTATCGGATTTACGTTACAGCAATTTTAGCTTCAGTAGTACATAGTTTAGTTAGTTAAATAATGTTGCCTTATATGAAAAATTACAAGATAAAAACAACTTTTTATATACATATTAATTATGAGGATTTATATTGTTTTAGTATTGACAAAATTGTCCTTTATTTGGATTAGTTTTTATAATTATTTAAAGATTTAAGAATCAAAATAAAAATTATTTTAATTGGAATAAATGTTGTTGCCTTGGCAATGATTTATAAACAAATCATTGCCATAATCATATTTGAGGATGATACACATAATGCCATAAAGCCTCGTCCAGACTGCCGAACCGAACAGAGGAAACGAGCCGAGCATTGGTGCCAGCGCATGACCAGTTTAAAGTGTGCTTGCGCATCTCACTCTGGGCATGCGCAGAGACCAATGTTTGGCTCGGTTCGGCAGTCTGGATGAGGCTTAAGAGAACTAAAACGAACTCTAGAAGTAAGACCTTCGAATGAAACGAAACAATAATAGCCCAACTAGCAAGTACAAAATAGCCAAACAAAAGAACAAAAGTAAATTAATATTTGTTTGGATAATAAAGTTAAGTAACAGGTAACAGTAAGTATAATAGGTACCGTAACGCGAAGTGACTAAGGTCAGTGATACTACTAAATAACAATACAGAGATCAAAAAACATGTAATATTATACATACACATACTAACAGAGAAATACAAGAATTAGCTTACAGTAGAAAGCAGCAAAGGAAACAAACAGACACACACCGACAGGCAGACACTGAACCCAAAATGTTACCTGATGTCTGAAACGGATTTCTGTCTTGGAATTTTTGAAATCGGAGACAAAATTTATTCTTCAGAAAGATAGCTTCCGTTATCTTCAAATTGTTACTCTAATCAAATGTTTTTGATTTTTAACATGAATTAAAAGTATTGATATAGCAAAAATTTAATGGGGGAAAAAAAAAAAAAAAAACGGTTGAAGATATAAGATATAGGTGTAAATAAACGTATGATTGTGCGGTTGTGACAGAGAATTAAATGGGCGCAGAAGGTTGAAACTTGTTTAGGATCAACAATGGGCTAATTATGACCTACCATCTAAATTTTATTAAAATTGGACAAGTAGTTTTTAAAATATGCTGGTTCGCAAAAATTGAGAGAAAGACAGACACACTGACACGGAACCAAAAATGTTCCCTGATGCACTCGTATGAAACGGATTTCTGTCTTTGGAATTTTAATAATCAGAGACATAAAAAATGTTTGTTCTTAAGAACGATCATATCATATAGCTTCCGTTATCTTCGGTAAGCTCAGAATCAATAAAGTACATATTGAAGAGCATTAAATATACTAAATTTGATGAATATGTGAAATAAATTACATTTTCCATTTGGAGTGAGAGGTGAAAATAGGTTAAAATTTAACATTTTCCAAATATATATTGCGAAAAATTATTCGTAGATTAAAGAATTCGTACATTCTTACATTTACTGTCACGGAGTAAACGTATGGTGTTTTAATAATTCACCGGAATTTATTAGATACATCGAATGGTATCAAGTAACGATATCAAATGGAATCATGATGCAGATGATAAAATATTATTTCTTGAAGATAGATTAAGATAGTAATTTTCATATTTTTTTGTTTATTTTACTTAAAGTCAAGTTCTTTTATGTGCCCGCGAATATAAGAGTGATATAGCACGAACGAAAAGCTAAACTACCTATAACTTCCTCTTGAACACAATAGAATCTCGCCGAGTCTTAACTGTTACAAGATTCATTCATCGGAAAACAACCCAGGTCGTCATTGTCAAACCAGAAGATACAATACAGATAATACTTTAATGACAGGAGAACGATTGAAAAACATATACACGTTTATCTTTATAATAGATCTTAATACGATGTAAGATTAGCAGATAATATAGCAACGGCAATAAATAAAATTAAACGAACGAATAAAACAGTTGAACATAAGTTATTCTCGATGTTTTTGCAAGCAATTCACAATGGCGTAAGGAAAATAGAATATGAAAACTTTTGTGCTGATCTCTCGTAGAAATCTAAAATACATCACATTACCTCACCTTTTATTTATTTTTTATCATTACATTGTTTAAACACTAAAGAGTAAGATATCAAGTATCACGATAGTATATTAAGTATCACGAAGGATATGCAAAGACTAACCATTATATCGGTTGATATGCTTAATTTAGTAAAATAATATATGAGAATGCATATTATAGGTAATGTACATTTTAAAATCGAAGACGATGCAAATTGTCTTATATCCATTTCACTCTTGCAGACTATAATCCACTCTTTGCAGACTATAACTCCAATCTTTTCGGGTAAAGAGCTAGATCTAGGATAAGATGGTCCATAGTGAGCCGGATGAAGTCAGCAACATTCAGATATCGGACTTCACAATAGAAAGGAATGTTGATAATAAGCTCATAAACCATATCTTTTTCGGCCAAAAACTTATACAAGACTGGTGCAGATCTTTTTAAGGTATGAAATGGCATTATATGACATAACTTTGCATTGCTTTGGTTTATTTGTTAACGTCTTACGTAGCGCGGTGTGCCGGATCCGGCCCCTGGGCTGCAGGTTGGAGACCCTTGGCCTAAACTAACAAATATTCAAACTAAGTCCAGTCCAGAAATAAGGGAATCAGATTATGAATTAGAATTAGGGCCAGTGAGCACGGAAGAGAAATGACAATAAGAATGTAAAACTTGTATTTTCGGCAAGTGTATAAAACTTATTATGAATAGAAACGTTTATGTCAGAAATAGGAACATGATCATGATACCATTATAAAGAGTGACACTATAATTGAGTATAAAGAGTAAGTAAGAAGCTGTAACTCAGGTAATTCTTAAGCAGATTGCGTCGTTTGCTTATCAGTGTCAATTTTGGAGTATTGAGTCTTGCATTGGTTTTCTTTCTCCAATTATGCTATTAATAGCACCAATGAAGAAATATTTTTTTTTACGTTCGGCTTTGAATAGGCTGAAAGCAACTTCGAATTATTTAAAAGATAAACTAATTTGTTTGAAGACAGCTACTTTACATAAATCCTTCTTGACTATGGATGTGTTTATTTAAAGCATATGAAGGATAGTTAATTATTACGATACAAACAGAATTCGAAAATACATATATGTCTATGTTTATGGAGTGTAATATATTGCCGAGAGAAAAAGGGAGAGAGAGAAAAAAAATCCAAGATTCTATTATCTCCCCCAGGTAAAAACAGACCAGTGGATCAATATGAAGCTGACATGTGACACTCTATTCATTTACAACGGATGAAACTTTGAATAAACTTGTTCCACATAACAGCAACTTCACACTATCTCACTTACATTAACAAAAATAATAAAATATTTACAGATATACTTATTTTTCATGAAAGAGAAATTTGAACAGGTATTGAATAAAACGTAATTAATTAAGTAATTAATAAATTAAACGTTAACATTAATAAATGATATACGTTAAACGAACGTTACGTTAAAAGTGCTATGTTAAACATTAATAAATTAAACGTAATTATAAAGAAATTAATCAATTTAATTTTTGTAAATGCAACTCAAAAAGTACAAAAGTGCACATCATAAACATGTTTTGTTTTTTTTTTTTTTTTTTTTTTTTTTTTTTTTTTTTTTTTTTTTTTTTTTTTTTGTTTTTCATGCAGTTCATAATTACTTTGCTTGTAGGTACATTTAATTATATTATTGAATATATTATTAATGTTTATCATACAAATAACTTCTCCTCGTCGGGGAATCGAACTCGGCCTCTCTTCGTTCACGTTTAAAGCTTGTTTTTCATAAATCCATCACAATATTTTCTCTTTAAAATGATAAAGTAAAAAATCACAGGGAAGTACTTGCGTCCAAGTACTTTTTAGGGTTTTGTAGATGATAAAGCATACCCGTTATGTAATTGTGATTTTTTTTCTACGATCCCAAGAGTCCCGGGTTCGATCCCCCGGGGGATCACAATGTTTTTTATCGGTAATAACGACATGATAACTTAAATTTTTCAGGAAATTTTCATCGCCCAACCATACGGTATAACCATGAATAATTTCGAAATTTTAGGACCAGCCATTATATAGTGTTTGGGGGGGGGGGGGTGGAATTTTTTGGGAGTATATTTTGACTTATAAAACCAATAAAGAATGAAAAATATATAGTTGTATCCTACTCTTCAGCAGCTTTCATTTGATACCCAACTCAAAATTTTTAAATAATAATATTTTGAGCGCACTCCAAATTTTCGCGCACAAAATTGGTAATTTTTAAAACCTGGGAATGAACTCCCGGAAATATCATCGGTCCACTATAAGATATTAGCATGAATTATTTCGAAATTTTAAAACCAGCCGATCTATAGTGGAATGGGGGGGGGGATTTTTTTTTGGGTATATTTTGATTTTTGCCCCTATAAGGAATGCAACATTTAAAAAAGCTTGCACATATTTGTGTCCTACTCTTCAGCAGCTTTCATTTGATACCCCACTAAAAATTTTTAAAAAATATAAATTTTTGAGTTTACCACATTTTTTTGAATTGCGCATGCGCAAATCTAGTTGTGGACTTCTGTATATTTTTCCTGTGGTTGGGTCATAAAGTTGCACCAGTGTTTCAAATGTCAGCACTTTCGCTTAAACGGTTTGGGCTCTATGAACCAAAGAGCGACGGACGGACGGACACATCACCCTCGGCATAAGGGTTTTGAGAAGTATCTACAAAACCCTAAAAAGAAGTGATAATCAGTTATCATATAAATCGATATTCAATAACAACAGAAACAAAACTGAACATTATTAATTACGAAATAATAATAGAATTCTTTAAGATTAAGATACATGAGAGCCATTGGCAAAAAAAGCGTCAACTGATGTGTGTCAAGAAAAAATAATATGTATCATATACAACATACACTTTATGTAACTGTCAGGCAGAATATAAGACCGTAACCGAAGATTATATATAATTTAAAAATAATAAATATAAGATGTAAACTGGAGTGCGGCGGTGAGTGAGTGTAGCGCTGAAGGACCTCAGCTTAGGAGGTCACGGATGAAGTAACCATCTGTATTTCGGATTATTTGGTTGGTCGCTCATCCTAGAAATCTCCGGCCGCTTAACAACTGGTGCCAGCTCTTCTTACAAACCCCTACTTTACTGCATGTCCTGCATTACGATTAATTTGCTTCCTTTCTTCAGTAATTTAATTAAAAAAGAGAAAAAAAAAACATTTATCAAAAGGATAACTACTTTGATAAAAATCTTTTCTACAGGTAAAGCTAAGAAGGGATGAAAATAAACAATTATAAAATAAGACAAATGGTAATTTTAAAAAGGAGCATAAGGTATAAACAACGCCCAAATTATTTTAGAACTAGTAAACCGTAGATCTACTGTTTAATTGCAATTAGATAGATCTCTTGCAACTCAAATGAATCTCCAATCTCTCTAATCAAATGACTGCACAGCACATGTACCAACATAATAATTGTTACCCCCTGAAAACAGTAGAGGTTCGTATGTGAAATGTTTCCCGTTAGGACACCGAAAACAGGAAGGCAAGAGTTACAAAACTAAACGGTAGATAAATTTTATAATCAGTATTACTTTTTGAATGCTTTACTCAAGCGGTGTAATTGATTTTTTATTAACTCGTGTCATAAATATCATAAATTGTATGATATTATGTAGTTTTATTTGTGTTATACAGGTTGTAATCATACTGTTTACTTTATTTCAGATGCCCTTAAAAGTTCGTAACAAATTTACCACGGAGTTGGAAGATAAGCCAGACCTTCACAATAATTAATTGACTTCGTTAAAATTTTAACAAGGGTTATAAAGACAATATTTGCGTCAAATAGAGTAGAAAGGACAAGGATTTGTAGTCTAGACCTAAAACTATCAGTAGAACCTTAATTTGTGCTTCATGTTATTTCTAATTCTACGCACCAAGTGAGTTTGTATAAACTAATTTAAAATTGTTGTGTTAAGTTGTTGTGCTTTAAATTGTTTAACAAGATTCAGCCTATAATTTAATGTGATATAATGTCAGACAATATAGAATGAAGTAAAGTGTTTTTCCCTTACACTTAAGAGAATAATTGACTTCACCTATATTTTTAACTTGTTTAATTTGATTTAATACTATAATATAATGTAAGATAATATAGTATGAAGTAAAGTGTTTCACCCTTACACTTAAGACAATAAATGACCATCTATATTTTTAAATTTAAAATGTTTTTACCTTACACTTAAGAGAATAATTGACTTCACCTATAGTTTTAACTTGTTTAATGTGATTTAACTAATGTGATTTAACTTGTTTAATGTGATTTAATTAACTTGTTTATGTAATTTACTATAATATAACGTAAGATAATATAGTATGAAGTAAAGTGTTTCACCCTTACACTTAAGAGAATAAATGACCATCTATATTTTTAAATTATTTAATGTGATTTATACTATAATATAATGTAAGATAATATAGTATGAAGTAAAATAGTTTTACCCTTACACCTAAAAGAATAATCGATCTACACCACCTATATATTTATAAATTGTTTAATGTGATTTATCCTATAATATAATGTATGATTATATAGTATGAAGCAAAAATAGTTTTACCCATACATATAAGAGTAAGGGAATAATCGATCTCACTAGATTTTTACCATTCAATTTCATAATTTTATAAACCCATATTTTATCAAACATACAACCTTAGTATAAGGTAATTAACAAAGGCACAATTTTATAGGAATACAGAGCGAGGGGAAAAAACCAAATTAATCTTTGACCTAAACCCTACATTTTTTATTTAAAAGGTACAATACGCCTCTAACCACACGAAGGGGCGAAGGTGTAAGTAAATAAAACACTCCGAATTTAGAATTCGTAAATCCAATGAAAGTGAATTAAATAAATAAATAAAAATACGATTGCTACAAAAAGTAGATTGGGGCTTTTCGTTGTCCATGTCTGCAGTCTTTGAGTCACATCTTTGTCAAACATTTAAGGCGTGTTATGTTTTATTTCTACAGGAAGTTGGACTGCAGGACTGCATCTTCCACCTTTTATATATTTAAATACATATAACGACCCACGGTCACAAAGTACCTCCAAAAAATAAATAAATAAATAAATATATAATAGGCTAAAGTGAATTGTACGGTATACTAGCGAATTTTGTACTTCGATTTGCACCTCTACCTGGCCTATAAGCAGCATGTTTGTTTTTCTTCAGAAAATAAGCAGCACCGCGAAGCGGCCGTTAAAAATTCTAGGACAAAAAAATTAATATTGTACATATTTCGATTCTGCAACAGCATAACACATAATAAACGGTTAAAAAGATAGACCTTAAAAAAAAAAAACGTTAAAACGGCCACCATCTTGAAATGGCTGCGCCGATTTATGCTGGTTATCAGTTATCAAACTCGTTTTTTTCAAACTCTATTTTTTTTATTTACTTTCGTGTGTACTGAAAATGCATAATTTTTAACTTTATTATGGAATTTCAACATGGCATTTGACGCTCGGCCTTCTGTTACATGCCTTGCCCCTTACTAACAAATTTATGTTTTGCTGTTTGTTTTACTTTGATTCGTATTCCAATCGTTGTGATTCTGTTGTTCGAGAGTAAATAATATAACTTTTTTTAAGCTTGATGTTGGAATTTATTCAAATATAAAATTGAATTATATGCACTGCAAGTTTAACAACGACAAACCATCTCTAATTAGATTTAGAACTCTTTCCTATATGTATGCCATCTTCTAATGAGTAAATTGCAATATAAAAGGGTGATTTAAATTAGCTGCACAAATGAAGTTATTATTCGGTGAATCTATTGCTTTGTGTATTATCCATAACTTATGCAATTAGCTTTGTTATGCTCACTGAATATATCCACTTGGCCATTATTGATTTCCCTTTGTATCAAACTGAGGGATGTCTTGCCCAGTGATTCCTCGCGCTCTATATGTTACAGACGGGTCCCCCTAGCAAGCACTTATTGCAAGCATCTATATTAACCTAACACTACGAATATATTAATAGAGCTAAGTAATTATAGCCTATTGTTACAATACAATCGGTATTTTTAGGGTTTCGAGGTCATCCTAGAAAACTTATGCTTTTGGTAGTAGGTAACTATGGCAACCCAAAATTTTTATTTTTTGGAATTTTTAAGTTGGTTATCATTTTAAAGGTATTGAAATTAAGGTTACAAATATATATAGCGTATCCAAAATGGCGGCTTTTTTACCCTCGAAAGAACTAATTAAGTGCATACCTAAGATTGTAAAAAATAATATACATATATGCACAACTTGTTTCTCAAAATTGCAATTTTTTATTCATATTCATATTTTAGTTAAAAAAGAATAAAATCAATGATCTATCTATAAAGTTTTATGACCGAAGAAACCCTTTTANCTTCCAATTTTTAACGGAATCACAAAGTTAAGTATACCGTTGGGAAGCTTATTAAAAGGAGAAGTTTTTGGAAAAATGTGCCAGGCTAAGGCTAAAGAATTGATTTTGCGGCACACACAAATAACATTTTCCGAACTGTAGTAACTTCAATTTTTTCCCAATTGCGATTGTATTGACATTGTTAGAAATGTGTTTAGAAACTTTGAAGGTTTGTATTTTTAATGGAAATTTAATGAGCTTTTCAATGGTTTTTGTCAAATTTGCTTTAAGACCAACAGTTTGGGAGATATGACAATTTTTATGATAAAAACTCATGGTTTCCAATAAAACCGAAAAACCCCAAATATCTCCCTTAAAATTGAGAATCGGACAGGGGTCAAGAGGACATATTTTGTTGCTTTTGGGGAGTAGAATCACCTCCTGAAGTTTGTAACATTTATCGTGAATCACCCTGTATATATATATTATATCCTCAAAATAATGTGGGTTGGCCTGATTACTCTAAATGAAAACTACAAGCTCTAAAACCCACTAGTGCGTGGGAAAAGAGTATAAAACCAAAAAGGCATATTCAGGCCGGTTTATTAATACATTATTTTAAAATATAATACATAAATGAATAACTTTTACTCTTTTCTAAACCATAATTGCAGAGAAAGTAATTCATGTATTAACTTACGAGTAAATTTTACGTTTCTAAAAATAGAATACAAACAAAAATGAGAGATTAGGAATATTATTAGACAAATTGATAACTCTTGGTATAAAACTAGTCAGACATATTTGAAAAACCGAAATTAATAAATAATTATTTGTTATATTATCAATTTTGTATTAATGATCAATAATATATTACCTTTTTAATTATTATCTTTATAAAATGTATACTTTCTTATAGAACAAAGTGTGTTCAATTTAGGTTTAGCAGGTAAACAAAATTTAAAAATTATTTACAGGAAGTAAACACGATATGTATTCTAGGTCAAGCTTTTAGCAAGAAAAAATGAAAAGGGAAGCCCTTCAGATGCAGTATCCAACATCAGGGTTTGAAGCGACTACCATATGCGCACACGTTCTATTTTCTCTTCTTTTCTTTTTAGTTAAACAGGATACCATCAGAAGGTGTGAAACAAATAGAAGGGAGCATACAATATTAAAAAGAACTCATAGTTCAGGAGGTAGCGAGCAAAAAAACGCCTGACTAACATCAAAGCTAGAATTTTAAATATATAAGTTAATCTTTTATCATTTAGTGCCTTTTAAGAAGATATGGTCGACTAATTTCGTCTGCGGGACATAGACTGGTAATAGGCATTTTAAAAAGACAAAACCTGTGGAGAGTGGTCATGTCTCACCCATTTTGGTTAACATTGTGATTTTCATGATCCTGAGTACAAAATTAGTTAGTTAACCAAAAATCAAGTTGATGTTAGTTTGTCACTTGATGGATTAGTTATCCAAAAATAGTAATAAGTAAATATTCCTTCAAATCTAAGTGGTCCTCAAGAGACAAACTAATATCAACTTGATATTTGGTCTATACTAACTAATTTTGTGCTCATGATCATGAAAATCACATTGTCGACCAAAATGGGCGAGACATGGCCGCTCTTCACCAGTTTGTTTTTTTTTCAAATGCCTATTGCAAGATATGGAAAGGCTGATGATGAACTTGTTTTCTTAAAAAAAACACTAGATTAACTTATTTAACCCCAAATTTGTAGCTTGATGTAAGTCCGACAACTTTTTGCACGCTATCTCCTGGACTATTATGTTAATATCTAAAAACCCTACTTATAGTATCCGTCTGACTGCTTGATATAAAGGTAGAATTTCTTTAATCATGAGGTATTAAGGTTGGATACTTCCAAACAAAATATTAAAATTTCACCAATATTTGCACAGGGTAGACTTTAAGTTACGAAATCAACTTAAAATTAATTCATAATTAAAAATTACGTTTAAATTCATTAGTTCGAAATGATTTTTTTTTTTGTTTTTCGGGCATAAATAGCGAATGCTTTGTTCGGCATAAAAATGAATGAGTTAATATAGATCAAAATCAGGTGCTCTGTGCTCTGATAATAAGGTTTATATTTCAGCCTTAATGAAAATTAGTTTAATCCTGTTTGATTGGCATTCATTATTAATCCTCAGCTTAAGTCAATTAGTGGGAAAAGCATATCTGATTCTTAATTTATAATTTAATCAATATCCATTAAGAATAATTATAATTGAATTTCTAACCTTGTACTTATATTAGAAATTACTAAATAGAAATAATTAATGATTTGTCAAACCCCTCAAACAAATCAAAAGTATTCATTTCAAACTGATTGAAAGATTACCATTATAATTTCAATGCTTCTGATTATTATATATCCATAGAACATAGAACAATTACAGCTTCAATCAGTTCTAATGCAACCTTTTAAGCTGTTGTGTTGATTGTATATTAAAAGAAAGAATTAAAACTAAGATTTATGCCCGACAATGAATGCCTTTCTACCTTCCTATTGTATAGCAAACGATAGAAGTTAACTCACAATTCGAATTAACATTTAAATACTGAACACAGAATGGAGTACAGACGTAGAGACGTACAGACTCCTCTCGGTTCGATGTTTGTTCTATAATAATCACATCCTAATATACTTCTAAACCTTGTGATGACGGATATAGGAGTAAACTCGTTCAAAGAAATAAAACAGACCCTATATAAGAAGAAAAAACATTTAAGAACTGTCACATGTCAAATCCTAGGTTGATTTTGGGTGTCAGGCTTCAACAAGATTCTTTCAATCTTTTCCCCCTACTCTCTCTTACACAGTGACAGACACCCTCTTGAAGAAATTAACTTTGAAGAATAAGGAGGGAACTAAAAATGGAAACAGGCTTGTTTCTTTAATAAAATTTTTAAGAAGGTAAAGAACACAAGGTTATTATAAACACCCGTATTATGGAACCATTTATATAATCGAGTAGTGTCTCGACGGCGACGAATCACCTCGAAATTATTTGTTATTGCTAAGCTAAAGCAACCACATTTATTCTAATAAATATAAATGTTTGTTTTGATTTGTTGGTCTTCAAATAGATATAATAACTCTAAATATATATTTAATAATAAATTATTATTTCATTTCATTGAATTGCATTGACATTTGCAAAGGGTTATAAAATTAGGACTTAACCAAAAGGAAGAGTATATATTATAAAATATAAGATTAATTTAAATAGAGTGCAAATAAATTTCGTTCGTGAAAAATAATATTACTTAAAAAATATTAAATTAATTGTCGCATTTAGAACGTAAGTACCTACCATAAGCTACCTATATATTAAAATAATAAGTTTTTTTTATTAAAAAATTGAATTATTTTACTCAAGATTTAAATGGTCTTAAAAGTCATTAGTGCGGTTCTCGGAGAACCACAAATGATTTATACTTAACCAATAATCTTAGTTTTGCCCTAGTTAGGCAAAGGAATTACCTATATGTTATAGAAACAATTTATACACATAAAATGAGGTTTACACCGGAAAGCATTAGCTAATGTTTGATAGTAAATGTAACAGAAGCCTTCAAATTTGCTCATAAGTTTTTATCGCCTTTAATTTAAAATGCCGTAAAAGGAAGAACACCCTTGAGCTTCCCAAAGCAAGCTTCAATATCAAACCAGTCGAAAGCCTGACCTGTAAGAAGAAACCGTACGATACTATACTTTTAAGAATAAAGGACGTTCAACATTTTTTTCACACTACTGGATAGTTTAGTGATTTTTTAAAAACACGAAACCTGTCTAAGCTGGAACCTGTATTAGATGGAAACCAGCTGAAAAAGGTGGAGGTGGTAACTTTTTCTTGGAAGAGTGTTAAAATTGAAATAATTGGCGAAAATGTGTGCCATATTAAAAAAGGGATTACATATAACTTATACAAATTTTATGGATCAATCACATGAAGAGACCGAGGGTTAAAATTATCATCCTCATAGAAGATTTAGATGCACAGAGAAGATTTAGTTCATTATCATTATCCACTGATTATAATAGCTCGAACAAAAAAAGTTAAATTTTGACGTAATAATCAAGTTTTTATTTGCTTAAAAAGAATGGAGCAATATTCACACATCTTGACAATAAATACCTCTTTACAAAAAAAATTGTAGGTAAATAATACAAACAATAATAACTGTATCCAGATGCTTCCAGCAGTGGAAGCGAAATGTCGGACTTCAACCCCTTCGTGACGCGGATTTCACCGGAAAACCAAGCTGATAATTACTAGTCTACCCACGGAAGCCTACGCACCAAGTTTGGATGGTCTCAAATTTAATAAAGCGTCCCGGATGAAATAAGCAACAGCCACCACACACAATGGTAGTAACATAAGGATATTGCACAATCCATTTAGGCCAAAAGTACATAAAAAAGAATAGTGTAAATTCTATACATAGAAAATGGAATTTTATTACGGAGAACATATAAATTTGCATTGTTAAGATGTTTCTTGGCGGTCATATCAGTCTTAGTTTTCAGTTTTCGTTTTATTTCAGTCCGGAAAGTTTGTATTTACACGATCCGTTCTGTTATCATTTTTACCTTCAGCTTTTCTTCAGTCCGAGTTGCGATTTCAAAGTGAATGTGTTTCGCGAGCACGTTAAGGAGAGTACAAAACCCTATGGATGAAGAATGTTTATTGCAGTAGCCTTAGCTTTGGCGCTGAATAAACCACGTAAAACAAAAAGCCAATGAAGTAAAGCTGGTTACCTTAAAAGGAATATATTGTCACATGTAAAATTAATAAAGAAGGAACTTTGCTTAGAACCATATGATTGGTGACGCCAATTACAATACAGCAGCAAAAAGGCCAATAGGCCAATATGAGGGAGGCTATAACTTCACATAAAAGTTTAAGTGCGACTCTTTAGATTATTGGTAAGCGTAAGCGGAAGTAGTTACCAAAATATTAGGTTTCATACAGTTATCAACTCCAAGTCAGTGAAAAATAATACCGGAAACTTGTAATGACATTATTGATGTCAAGAATTATATAATGGTATGTAATATGAGTAAAATTGAAAGGTTTAAATTATGTACTTAAACATGCAGGTAAAATTGTATTATTAAAACGTTATATTAAAAAGGTTCATATGAATTTAATTATATTTAATTTATTTAATAATAACAATTACTAAGTATTAAATAAGGGGGGGTTAAATTTTAAAGTGTGTTTATGCGAAAAGTATACACTGTTCAGGAGTTAAATGAAAACTTCAAGATACATACATGATGCGTCTGATTAGACATACAAATTGTATAAGAACTGAAATTAAATACATAAATAAGTCCGACGTATCTCGTCAGGTTCCAGTTTTACATCTTCACACAAAGGAAAAACGGACAGTTTACCTGAAACTGAGACTGAACTGAAAACTGAAATGATCGTACATAGGCTTCTTTAAATTTTATTTGTTCACTTCTTTTGAGCCGATAAAAACGTCGAACTGCAGGTTTAAGACCATAGCGTAAGGTGTAAAACTAAGTTGATGTTCTTCTTCAACAAATAAAAATGTTTACTTCCACATCATCATAGAAAGAAACGACGAAAGTTAATGATCAGTTTAAGGGATGAATGCAATCCTTAGGTAAAGAAATAGCAAAGAGAAATAATTTAAACAGGGCAAACTACCAAGAAACAAAACTCATAAATTACTATTACAGTCGTTTCACTGCAACAGAAGACTCGATTGCTCTCGCCTTCGTGGAACAATCCAAGGTTAGGTATTAAAACACCGTGATACCATAAGACATTAAAGGCGAAGAAAAGGCTATCTAAATGCTTAAACAAACGCAAACATTAATAAACTTTAGTAAACAAGAAATAAAACCATTTTCCCTTTTCACAAACCCTTGTCACTTTTTATATTTGTATTTTGCTTTCTGGCTGAAATGGTAAAATAGTCAGTTCATTCATTTGCAAAATATTAATTATACTGAAATAAAAAATTGAAAAAAGAAAACTGAAAAAAGAGCGTACGCTTGCTAATTATATGATACATATTTTATATTGTCATTAATATTGTGATACATGTTATTATCTAAAGCCTCCTTAGATGGCCTGGTAGTCCAGACTACCAAACAGAACAGAGAAAACGCGCCGAGCATTGGTTTCTGTGCATGCCAAGTCTGAGATGCGCAGGCGCACTTTAGACTGGGCATGCGTAGAGACCAATGCTACTCGTTGCCTCTATTAGGTTCGGCGGACTGGACGAGACTTAAACGTATTTATGGTATTATCCACTTTTTTTTACTTAATTTAATTTTTGACAACTCATTTAATAACGTTGAAATAAGACTAATTCTTTTTTTGTTTTCTGGTATTTGTCTAAACATACTACCAAGTCTGTCCATCCAAAATATCAATAACATCGATCTTACTATTGAAAGAGCTTATTTTCCCATAATAATTCAATTATTCATGTATTTTTCATTAGTTATAATTTCATTAGTAACATTACTCTTGTACATTACTTAAATACACCCATTTTAGAAGTGTGTGAAATTGAACCTCATAGTGGCGCCACCCCCACCCCCGCAACTTTATAAAGCAATAATCAATAAAGTAATTGATGAAAATATATCTCCGGAATGAGGGGTTTTAATAAAAATTGTAACATTAGAAACCACGATGCTACTGAAGTAAACAACAGTTCAAGGATCATCATTATTATATACATAGAATTATAATCATACATCAAATATAAAATTGAGGAATAATCCATGAGACGAGAGGAAGGTTGACCTAAAAGCGAATGGTCCTAACTTCTAAAATAACAGGTCAAAAGGTCAAATCTCATTTTATATTTATTACCTTCCCTTCCATTGCTCAATTTTAAAAAATATTTATTTCTGATCATATTCTTCAGATTAATTACTACAACAGGTCACTCTTTTTTTACTTTTAACCTCGACCAGTGACCAGTGATTTACACTTTGTGGGTGTGCCACATGAGGTAAATTTTATTTTATACAATCTCCAAAATGTTGACGTAAGGAATGTAGTGAGTAACGAATTTACTTCACAAATCTAACTGTAGTTTAACTGTATTATGTTTATATATATTGTATATATATAAATATATATATTTATATATTATATTTATATTTATATTCAAGATACATACATGATGCGTCTGATTAGACATACAAATTGTATAAGAACTGAAATTAAATACATAAATAAGTCCGACGTATNATGCACTACGTTTGCTATTCATTCTCTTGTATATAATTAAATAACCTTTTTTTTTTTAGCATACATATCTAAGTGATGTTATAAGGGAACTAAAGATCAGATTACGGTTAAATCTTAGTAACAAATAAAAAGTATTACATAGGTAATTAGGGGGCGTAAATGGAAATTTGTATAAATTACCTGATATTACTGAAATTTGTAGCAGTGGGAAGCAGGTAAATTATGAAAATATTCAATTTTAGATGCGGCTACGAAAATAAATAAAAACCACAAATACATTTTGAGTAGCAATCATTTTCTAACTGGAACAAATTGGATGCTCATTAGCTATACCACTCAAGTTAAATTATGTTAAATATAATTCAAACAAGCCTTGAGGTAAATTATTATAAAAGAACTAATCTTTTCTTGACGTGATTTAACTGATAGTAATATAGACTGCACAAATTGCTTAGCATAATGCCTGAGGTCTTAAGATTGTTACCTTTAAAGTTACAATTATTGATCGGCTGATTACACTTTAATTAATTAATAATTTTTGATTTTTTATAATTCGCCTTAATTTGTATTTTATTTTACAATGAAATTGAATTATTACAATATTTAGAATACAAATTCCTTCCTTATTTATATATAGTACATGTTTTTAAAGTAATTTTATGCTCTCATAAGTAAGAAGAAAAATTGTGTTAGGTGTTAGGTCCTTAAGTCCCTAACAACGTTTTAATATCATATGCCCAAGTGGTATCAAGAAAGACTTTTTTGAGCGGCATTTTAAGTTGGTTAATGTTAAATCCTTCTATGGAAAGACTAGTGATTAACTAGGCATCGCGTGGCTCTGTCAATGAAGCGAGCGTTTTGCAATAAATATGTGTATGTTTTAACGATCTTTATTAATTTATAGCGGTGTCGCTGTTGGTTTTACAACAAAATGCTATTTGCAAAAAATTATCGTCTCATCGAATAGATAAAGATAGAATTTTTTCCCGTCCTAAAATTCAAATTTTAATTTTGATCCGCACGTTTACGCGAGCGTTGCGCGTAAACGCTTGGACAGATAATGTTATCCAACGAACTCGTACTGAACATTGGTAAAATGAACATGTGTACAAAATTTCATAAAAATCGGTCCACTTTTTCTCAAGTTATCGTCGTACGTTTGAGACACACAGACACACAGACATGGAGCATATTTTGTTGAATGTAAGAATTAAATTAAAGTAATTATAACTAGGCATCGCGTGGCTCTATCATTGAAGCGAGCGTACAGTAATAAATATGTGTATGTTTTAACGATCTTTATTAATTTATAGCGGTGTCGCTGTTGGTTTTACTACAAAATGTAATTCGAAAAAAATGTTCGTCTCATCGAATAGATAAAGTTAGAATTTTTTCCCGTCCTAAAATTCCAATTTATATTTTGATGCGCACGTTTACGCGAGCGTTGCGCGCGAACGCTTGGACAGACAACGTTGTCCAACGAACTCGTCCTGAGCATTGGTAAAATAAACGTGTGTACCAAATTTCATCAAAATCGGTCAACTTTTACTCAAGTTATCGTCGTACGTTTCAGACACACAGACAGACAGACAGACAGACTGACACGGTGCATATTTCGTTGAATGTAGGAAGCTCGCTACGCTCGCTTCAATTATGCGTGTAGTTGTCCTACTCAACGCACAATTTGTTTCAACAATGTATTACAGATACAAATTTAGGCGTTAAGTAAGGGACACTTGGGCTTTGAATACTAGCTTAACTTCATATAGGGCTTATCCTAATTGCATATGAAGTCAAGCTTATCTCGTAATTAACGTAAATATGGGAAAAGCCAGCCAATCTTGTAGGTACTCGACGTCTCAATAGATAGATATTTTAACGAATAAAATTCTGAGTACCAGATAAAAACGCAGAAGACGCTCTTCCAAAACAATATTTAATTAAATGTGTAAGAAATTTATGTGGTTAAACGGTGGCACCGCATACTCTCAAAATTAGCAACATTATGTACCACTAGGCGTGGCCGAGGACCCAACAATATCCAGGGTGTTGGTAGCAACTTACACTGGTGGAAAAGTAGAGGTCGATAGACGCTTAAGGGTTCAATTTAGAGCTCTCTGGCCTCTAGGTGAGAAATATATTACCCTTATGACCACACTACCAGGTGTGAACGAGGGAGTCCTAAAGCTCATTAATTTCCGAGATAAATGTAGAGAACAATCAATTAATTATTTTAGATAAAACGATTAATTAATTAATTATAAAACAGTTAAATATTAAAAACAGTTCCTTAAACAAGCTTATAAAGAACTATTATTAGATTTATCCCGTTTTAAATTAACTATACCTATAACTCGGAAACCTTATTCTATATTCTGTATAATAACTATAAATAAAATAGAGAAATTACATCAGTGAACATTTCACATTTCAATCTAGCTCTAAACAGAGCTTGATTAGTAAAAATGAGGTTTTGGTACTTTGACCTTGTAGTCCAAAAGTTTTGACATTTTGACTTTTTAAAACGTTATATTTTAAAGCTTTTCTGAACATTTTAAAAGTGTGAATACAACTAACAGGTAAGAAGTAAAAAAAAGAAATAAAAATATAAAACTCCCAACTATGCACCAACAATCTTCCTTGTGCGCCAACAAGGTGCTCTAAACATCTAAAATATGTTTTATATGTGTTATTGACGTACGCATGTCGCATTTGAGAAAAGAACTAAAATATCAAACCATAAAGAACATCTAATTTTTTTACACTTAGTATAAAACTAAAGATAGGGTAATCTAAAAACAGCAACTCTTACAGAGTCCCCATTTGATGTTATATTGTGTCTAATCTTTACTGTAGGTAGGGCAATCTAAAAATCTTACATCTATACTCCCATTAAATAATTTTGATGTTATTTAAAAAATATATTTCTCCAACCCTGTCTTAAAATGATCGAAAAATTGAAATGTAATATTTGTCTAGTTTATTTTTCACTTAAATAGAAATTTTGGATGAGACGAAATAGTTATTTATGCACCTAGGGAATAATGTAAGACATTATTTCCCGCGTGACAGAGTTGATTCCTGAGGCAAAGCCGAAGGAATCAAGGTAACTAAATCCCGAGGCAAAGCCGAGGGTATTAGATAGTTTAATCCCCGAGGCGAAGCCGAGGGATTAATATCAATTAGCTCCCGAGGCGTATCCGAGGGAGATAATTATAACAAGGGAATAATGATATTATTCTCGAGGTACATACAAAATTTATCTCCAGAAAAAGCGCTATATAAGATTTATTCAACAAAGAAAACATAGCATTTCTTTATTAAACGAATTTAATACAGATATAAAACATAAATTATTTAAAGCAATTAATAATCACTTTTAAAGTAATAAAAGAGATAAAGTTCAACAAAAGCTAAACAAAAGTAAACAAAGCATCGTAGAATGACTCGCAATACAGCTGGGAGTTTAAAAGCAGTGCTGCCAACCTGATTTCAACAAATGCACTACGTTTGCTATTCATTCTCTACTATTTACAAAATAATTAGGTTGGTAAACGTGGATTATAATCCCGTTTTCACATTATTTCCCTGTTTTTACATTATTTCCCTGTTTTTAAGAACAGGGATGAAAAGACGTACATTATAAACTAGTCCTGAAAAGTTACTTTTCGTCCCTACTGGAGATAAAAATAATTTGTAGGTATATAACAATATTATTTTGAATCTATATAAATTCCAAAATTAACTTAAAATAGAATTATAAGACTAATAAATATTCCTCGAAGAGTTTATCTTTTATTAAATTAAATCTTTTATTAAGGTCAAAAACACTATTTCTTCTCCTTATTTGATTTTATATCTAGTAGAATAGTTAGCTTATCCAATCCACAATTAATAACAGAGCAACAGCTTAGCCTCCAATATATTACGATCTTTTAAAAGTTAGACTTAAAGGGAAACTGAAGTAATAAGTACAAATTACGAGCTAAATGGAAAACTAAGGAAAGACTACCCCACGAGACAAAAGAAAATAAGCATCAGGGATCAGGGCACAAGTTATTGATCTTACTGTATAACCACTCTCGGACAAGCTACAAACCAATAGCAAAAAAGTAAAAGGGAATTGTATACACAAGAATTAATAGCCGAATAAAATAACTCCTTTAAAATTTACATAATGAATTAACATAATAAAAAACCAAAAAATATAAATAGATAACTATTATACGTATACTATTGTAAAAACAAATGATAACATTTCTTAATAAAATTGAATTAAAACTTTGTTAGTATTATTATACCAAATACAATTATCAAAGCATTGAAATAAAACACCAATAATTAAAAGTGTGAGTAAGAGAGAAAAAATTAAGTAATATATATATATATTATAAACGAGTGTATAAATGGTCTGTTTGTGATATATTAAATTTTGATGTATGTACTACCTTTGGTATGAAAAATAATAATTTTTTTATTAACTCACTAACTCGCTTTCTTATAAATAAATAAACAAACAAAATGCTACCTCCCACTTTGCTAGGGTATTATTTATTCATGATTTCCCATTGTTTCAAGAACAAAAATAACAAGAATAAAAATAATAACATATTACATAAAAAAGCTTAGTATACCTTTACATAATATATAAGAGGGTGAAAATTTACTTCGAAACAAGTTCTTCATGGAAAATTCAATGGTAAATAAACATACGTCTGCCAATTAGTGTGGCACATATCTTCATCGTGTCCTATCATTAGACGTATGGTCAAATAAGTGTTAAATGAAGAAGAATGAAATGGAAGGCCAGTATAGGAATTGAAATTGTGGTTTTCTGTTATCTTCTATCCAAGAACATTACCCAATTCACAAAAATATTGCGCACAGATAGACAGAGAAATGGAGACCAACAATTTTACCTAAAGTAAAAAAAAAAAAACAACTTTACAAAATAAAAGCTAACGAGCTGTTAAGCGCTTAATTTGATATTTAGAAAAAAGTAAAATTAATTTAGAAATCTATTTGAAGACCAACAAATCAAAAAAATTATTATTTTTTATTGGAATAAATGAGGTTGCCTTAGCTTAGCAATAACAAACTATTTAGAGTGGAGTTGTCGTCGGAACACTACTCGATTATACAAATTATAAGAATAACTAAGTAAGAAGTTCGATGATGATAAAAGATTAACCAAGAAATGTATGTATATGTATGTATCTGTCTAAGGTTGTATTTTATAAATTATTATGGAATCAGGCTAAACCCGGAAAACCTGCAGCGTATAATATGAAACAATTAAAAGCAACTCACTTTTAATAATAGCTTCCTTCAAACGTAAGTATATTAATTTTCTTATAACTGCCATTTATACGAGATGGAAGTAGTGCTACTGGGCTTTGAATAAATACAAATTAAAATAAACTATCGTTAAATAACCCTGAATGCTTGCGTTCTCTCATAAAATTATAATTTGGTACTTTGGACCGGATCGTAAATAATAGACTTAATGTTCCGCATAAAATCCAAGCATTTAACTTGACTCAAAAAAATAAAATAAAATAGTAACCGTTGCACTCAATAGTTTAAAGAAAGATGGTTTGATTTCCTTTTAAGAAAACGATAAACTGAATAATAACTTTAACTGCAGCTAATATGAGTAAATGAATCAAAATTAAATAAAATGCAAACCAATACTATACTGACAAAAAGTTTAAAAACAGAAGAAATATTAAATAAGCTGGATTTAAAAGATATCTAAAAGAAACATATTTATTTTTCTTGGACCAAAATCAATATTTTCTAAAGAGAAAAAAAACTATATCCCTGTAGCATGAAAGCTCTTTTTATTACAAGCGGCTTTATAAATTATTGTTTGACAAGGTACCGTGTAGTAATGTATTGTAATGTTTAATTAAAAAACGGGTTTTTAATTAAATCTAAAACATAAATCCTCCTTTGATTTTCAATCGTCACCAATGTATAAATCTTATAAAAGTTAAAACATAAATGAATTATTAAATAAATATTATTTTTAATGACATATATTAATAAAATACTCTGCCATATGTGGCACATGGCTTTCCTCTCGTCCTATTTCGTATACATATTTGATTTATTCTTTTACAACCTATTTTTGTCAAACCTATTTCATTCTCCTCCCGTATTTTTTAAATCTATCAAAATTGTTTTGTATTTTTTACATGAATTAAAGTATTAATTTAGCAACATTAAAAGAGCGCAGGTAGATGAAATCATACTACTTTATGAAATCATCCAAATTTCATTACAATCAGTTGAGCACTTTTAAAAAAGATAAAGGTATAAATAAATATGTATATGTTTATGTAAGAAAAACAAATGAGTGTAAAAGGTTGCAACTTATATGGGATCAAACATGGGCTAATTAAAACCTAGCATCTAAATTTCATTAAAATCGGACCAGTAGTTTTTAAGATATATGTTGGTTCGCAAAATATGAGCTTCAGACAGACAGACACGGTTCCAAAAGAGACAAAAGAGTTTCCTGATGTCTGAAACGGATTTCAGTCTGGGCATTTTTGAAATTGGAGGCGCATGAAACATTTTTACTCCTCAGAACCATCCCGTGGCTTCCGTTACCTTCGGTAAACTCGGAAGCAAAATGAATTTTAAATTAAAAGTGGACACTACCCAATACCCAATAGATGTATTATTAATTTCATCTACTCAATACAAAACAAATAATAATTGTTGACCTTTATAATGACCTAAGTCGATCATTCGTAAATAAAAATAAAAGTAACTACCATTAAACAATACTCTTCTCTTTTTATAAATAATGACAACTATAAAATTAAAATACAAGTGTTTCACATTAGTTTGATGTATTGACCTTAGCACAGAAAAAGGAGCAAAGGTCGAAGCTTAAAGGAATTAGAAAAAATAACAAATTTCAAACCAAGGATCAAGGTTAAGAACTAAATATGGTGCCATGCGAAATCATTTATACAATCATATCACGTAAGATGTCAACAAAGAGAATAAGATAACTGGAGGAATAACAATACCGTACTCATGTCGTAACAGAAAACATAAGAGGCATCGTAAAAAGGGATTATTTTGATTTTAGATTATTGAAGTCGTAATACATGTTAAAGAAGAAGAAAGAAAGAAAACATGTGCTGATTAAGTTATGTGAATTTTAAAGTTAAGATGATATGTTTTCTACATTTCTAAATATTAAGGCCGGATTTTTAATGTTTTTAATGCTGTGCATGCGGTTTATGTAATATGTAACAGAAATAACAGGAAAGTAACATAAAACATTAATATTGTTTGGTTCGAGACTAGGATAGCTAGGTTTTACGATCACTGGTGGGATATCAAAGATAATAAATTCAAGAAAACGCCCTTGTACTCGTAAAGAAAACCGAAATGACACCATCAAGGAAAATTAAAATGCTTCAAGGATTGAATGCTAAAACAAGTTGCAAGAAGAAGGTTTGCCATAGATAATCTTTAAATTTAAAGCTGTCTTAAAGAATAATTTTAATTTATTAAGCTAGCCATGTCTCTAATACTCTAATTATAGGGGACAACAACCAAAGGAGATTTCCAGCTTTATTTTTTTCTGCAGAATGTTAATACAGATTTATTGTATCTTAACAACAAAATTTTCACGGATCAAATGATGCCGAAAAAAGTAATTTGAAAGCTTCACGGTTTACTGAATTTCTATAATACGTATCTCTATAGTTTATTACCAAAACCGAACAAATTAGAGACTTCCTGCATTCTAAAATCTAAAGCGTTTTATATAGGTTTCACCAACTATTGTAAAAACTAAGAGTAACATGTAAAATTATTGGTTCTTCTTTAGATTGTTACTCCCGTAGGATTTTTTTTTTTAGAATATATATGACTAACTAAATAAGTAAGACAAAGGGATGTTTAGTCCTATGTACTTTGGGACAAAGGAATATCACACTTGTTTTTATAAGGGGAGTAACAGTCTAAAGAAGAAAATTCCGACACCTAATTTCTCTGTTTTCTTTATAAGGGGAGTAACAATATTAAGAAGTACCCATATTTTAGGATAAGGACTGATATAGCCCATTTCTTACCTAGAGCAAATTAAAAAAAATAAATAAATTATAAACTGCAGGGCTATAATAATAATAAATTGAAAATCAATGTCTCCTTTTTTGGCGCCCACCTTTAATTAATATGCTATTCTCAGCTGGCTTGTAATAATTTTCAGCTGGCTAGTTAATATGTATTTTTCTCTACGACTTGCACTGTAAGTAAACTTTACATTGCAAATAACAGGGAGGAAAGTGTTACTTCCCTCCCTTGGGAGTGAAAAAACAATTATACCAACTTAAAAGGTATTTTTTTAGGTAAATTTTAAGTATTGTGTTGTTTTTTTTTTAGCTGTTTTGTTTACTTTTTTTCGGGAAGGTTACTTTAGGTTATCATACAGTCTTTAACTTAGAATAATACTACATATAGAAGGAGCATAGAATAAAACAACAAGCAATTACTGATAAGGGACTGAAGCCAACTTTCGCCGAGGGGTTGTGTCCATTAGACCAGGGGACCAACAAAACAACACTCTTTTTTTTCATTTAAGCTGGAGAAGGTTGGCCACGCTTTAGTAACTATTCAAAGCCCGCTCACAAACGTCAAGAAAACAAGCCCTGCCATTGGTTATTATTTACGTTTCACTCTGACGTCATTTTTTTCAACTCGCCCGTCATCATATAATAAACATTATTTTTAGCATATTTCAAGCTAAAATAAGATAAAA
>KZ651039.1:246471-275497 GCA_001010745.2 Gerris buenoi
TAAGAATTGTTATTTTAATAAATCAAGTAACTAAATATCAGTTTAAGGTGTTTAAATTGCGTGAATTTGTAGGTAAAACTTTTATATTTACAAACTTAATAGCTATTACCCATGGTGCACTAGTCGTAGATAAAATTTAATACGCAACATGGATCGAAGTATTTCTTCTCTCGGGATTATCTCTCTCGGCAAGCCTCGAGAGCTAATACTACAGTTATCTCCCTCGGCCTTACGGCCTCGGGAGCTAATGAAGTTTTCTCCTTCGGCCTCAGGAGAAAACTTAACCTCGAGCCGGAAAACATACTTCTCTCCCTTGTTGCGTAAATAACTATTAAATATAAATAAATTCTTATATCCTAGACAAATTCAGGGTATTAACAATATTAAGAAGAACATTTCGTACACCATTTTTATTTTTAGAATGTTTTCCGTTTGTTCTTTTTATAACAATTTAAGGATTAGCCAAATTATTCGATACATTCTATAACTGTAATGAAAGAAAATTACCTGACACAATCTTTTCGAACAAAAAAAAAAATTGCATAATTTAATTTTAAAGCCCTGCACCTAAACATACAATGTCTTGAACTGCTATCCGCTATTAACTGCTTAAATTATAATAAATGTTTATATAAACTGTCTGTCCATTAGAGTGGCACATAGCAGCTTCTTCGCATCCTATCACTACTTTATCGGCTTTAAGCTTTTGTAAGTCATTATTGTCAAACTTATTTACCTAATTGTTTCCCCTCTTTTTTAGGGTCCTTAGTCAAAACGATGATCCTTATATTCCTGCACTTGTCTGTCTGTAACGGAGTTGATTCCCGAAAATAATCAACTCAATTAATTAGGGTTCTTAGGTAAAACGATCCTTATATTCCTATGGACTTGCCTGTCAGTAACGGAGTTGATCCCCGAAAATAATCAACTCAATTAATTAGGGTTCTTAGGTAAAACGATCCTTATATTTCTATGGACTTGCCTGTCAGTAACGGAGTTGATCCCCGAAAATAATCAACTCAATTAATAGGGTTCTTAGGTAAAACGATCCTTATATTCCTATGGACTTGCCTGTCAGTAACGGAGTTGATCCCCGAAAATAATCAACTCAATTAAAACATTGCAGTTATTTTATGTGTAATAAAATAACTCAAGCATAGGAAAATTAATCCCTCAAAAACTAGGGGTTGACATTTTTTGACACGATAGGTACGAACATAAAAGCTTCGGATGAATTATCCATTCATCCAAAAATGTATCGATACTAGAGTTCGATAAAAATAAATACAAAGTAGAAATAAATACCTAATACAACAACATAATCGGACTTGTTAGCCAAGAAGATACAGGATATGAATTTTATAGAATCAGTAAGATACCCGTAGTAGTTTGTAGTTGAAATATGGTTGAGAGCTAAACATGCAACTGCTGCTCTGACATGCAACTGCTAATAAATAACAATTTACCAGAGCTCAATAAAAGAACACGTCACTGGAAAAAACCTTGTTCACTTTTAACAACAGAATGAATATGTAAGGACGAATCAAAATGAGGATATTTATATTACTTTTTAAATATATTACATACATATTCGTAATAAAAATAAATTTATAAAGGATACATTCTCTGTATAAGGTAGCAATAATTAAACACAAATTAAAGGGAAGTACAGCTATTACAGTTTAACATAATGTTGGTTATGTAATTGTGTTACATTGTCTTCTCCTTTATTTTATTCGACCAATGTAAATATTTTATGCTTTTAGGACGAACAATGGAATATGTAACGTTCTTTAAAATCTCTACCACTGATTTATTTTCACCAAAAATATATCCCCCTGAAAAATAATGTTTGCTTTATAACTCCGCGTTATATTATCAAAATGTAAAAGTAGTAGTTATTCTGCAAAGAAAAATTGCTCTTTAATTGTCCAGTGTTAAAATGTTTATATTATGTAAACGATAGTTAAGTAAACACGGTTGAAAATTTGTTTTTATAATTGAACTATAAAAAGGGGTTCAAAAAATGTAAATCAAGAACAACATTTAATGATTTTTAAAAATGCCTGTTTTAAATATCAGCATTTAACATGAATAGTAATAAAAAAATGCAGTATCTTTTATGGACGCACTTAGTAATTATATATTTAATTTACAAATATCTAATTTAGTTTATTAAATATTTAAAGTCTGATCAAAAAATAATTTATAGACTGAGTTGAGAGTTTAACAAGAATAATATTACATTAAAATGCGTGTACTTCCTGTGTATGGACAATTAACGAGCAATTTCTTATGGAAATTCAATAAAATTATAATAACGAGTTTGAAAAGAAAATGGGGAACGGCGTAGCTGAATGGATTGAGCAACCGCAACTCTAAACACCGACCTGGTGAGTTCGAATCCCATAGGTGAGAGACATTTTACACTGATGATTACATCGAGTACACAGATGAGTAAAGTGGTCAGATCTCCCGTCCTTTAGATGTGTTTGATCCTATGATGTGAATGACGTCTGTCAATTAAATTAATGTGGCATATAGTTTTCTCATGTCCAATTTTGCACTTAAATGGTGTTTTGCTTTTATAACAAATTGTCGTTTAATTTATTACATTTTCCCTGCCAAAATTGTTTTACTTACACGAATAAAATAATAAATTTAGCAATAGCGTAGTCGGATGAAATAGATGCCCAAATGCCTTAAAAATCGGATGAGTACTTTTAGAGATACAGGTCACAGGTATTCAAAAAGTTTTTGCGCATGTGGAAGGGAAACCAATGGGCTGAAAAGGTTAATATTATATTGGCATATGGGACAAATAATGGCCTACCATCCAAATTGCATTAAATCGGGCGAGTAGTTTTTAATAGAGGCTGCTTCGGAAAAATGTTGAATGACAGACAAACACCAAACCAAAAATGTTCGCAGATGTTTAAAACGAATTCAATCTTGAAATTTTTCAATTAGGAGAAAATATGATCGTCCTTGAGAATGATCACAAGCAAAAGAAAGAAATGAAAATTTGATATAAATAAAACGATGAACGGAAGAGATAATAATTTCATTTTATGCGGGTTGCCCATGATGTGTCAAGAGGTGGACCGGAGCTTGGTGACCAGACGGCGAGGTGTGTTCAAGAGGTCTGGTTTCGCTCACCTCTTCCTTCCAGTTATGGTATTCTGTCCTTGCCTCTATTCTCCTCGGTTGTGTCTGAGTGTCGCCCCTCCACGGCCAGCACCTCCTATACCTTACTGCCTACGTGATATAACTCGGCCACCGGAAACTGGGCTAACAGCCCAAGCAACAACAACCAACCTGGTTCAGGATTAAACCAGCTTATGACAATCTTGTAAAAAAGGTATTTATCGCGCGATAAGAAGCACTGCATAGTTTGACATTGTAAGAAAAGACTGCCTACAATCCGTGAAGGTCTAACAATGACAATAGTCAGTTGACCGTGAAGTATCCAGCAATTAATTTGAAAATTAAAGCTACAGTTTAAAAAGATGGTCTATTATTCACGAGAAAACTTAAGTAATTTTTTTTTTCATATTTGATTAGTTCTATATCATATACCACCACAGGTTGATTATAAGTCTCGCTAATTCGGACCACGCTAGTTGGACATTCGTTTAATTCAGACTGACCTCAATAATTTTCTACTAATGTACAGTAAATGAACCTTGAATTTTTAAGATATGTTTTTAATCCTTAATCAATTTTTAGGAGAAAAAACGTTATACATACCATTGAGACTTAAACAGTTATTTTTATGATAAAAACGTAGATTTCAATAGTTTCAAGTTTCACCCAAGTAAAACTTGCTTTACGGGCATTTTAATAGTGATTTCGTTGAATCCGGACTTTCGGTGATCCGGACTTCATCAAATGAGAATTAGCGTGACTTTTTACTGTATTCTTTAAAAAAAATGAGGTAATTGTGAAGGACAAGGGATAAAGTGGTACTCAGTAGACTGAATGATTTGATAACATCTGCTTCAATCTGGTTCGAGTCCCTTTTCCTCGTTTCCTACACCTTCACTTTTATACCCAACCCACGCCTTATAATTCTCTCTTTTTTTTCTTTTTTTTTGAAGTTCTAACACACAAAGCCAAATCATTAGTGATAGATAATTAAAAGCACACATGAGTTGGATGATGATGGATCTCAAGGACATAAAGACGAGTATTTAAACATGGGCAATAAAGTCTCTAATGCAATAAATAATATATTTGTTTAGGGTAATAAAAGGATTCGCATCGGCTACTTAATTAATCTGTCCGATGCAATCAACAGCTCAAAACATGTCTCACATCACTCACAGCAGTCACATCGCTGGTATTTGAACTCTACTACTACTATGCCAATGTTTAGACGTTACAGGATTCGGGAGTACTCGATAATCTATTATCTCCCACTTGGTTTCGCTAATCCCCGATGAATAGACGTTTCAAATTTAGAGTTACACTACACTAATAACAAACACTTTGATCATTTGGAATTTCTCGCACTTTGGGACATCAATCAGTTTATCCTCAATATACTACATACTTATCTATTAATGTACCTACATACCATTTAAGTTTTGTCAGTACATTGCTCAGAACTGCATTTTTTTTTTTTTTTTTTTTTTTTTTTTTTTTTTTTTTTCACACAGTACAAAAGCTGGGAAACTGGCCATAACTTTTTCCTGTCTGCACGACTGTTAGTCTGTCACCACTTGTCCGACTTATGGGCGCAAAACTGGATCAAAATTAATCCATTATTTTTTATGCAGTGATGGACGCATGTCTATGCGTTAATCACTGCTAGAAAAAAAAAATAATATACAATTTTTAAGTATATATAGTATATTTATATTATATACTTGTACATTATTTATTTTTTAACGAATATTAGCTTGGAAAACCAGAACGGTCACAGATCATATATAAGTTATTACGATCTGTGTTTCAAGCTAGTCAAGAATCAAGAACCTTTTCAGTACCATCTCCAGACGTCTTCAGTACCATCTTCAGATGGTTCTTGATTCTCCAGATGGTACTGAAATGGATTGTTGATTGGGACTTGTTGAGTTTAACACACCCTAATTTGGTTGTGCACTGCTGTAGGTATTGTGGACTATAATAGACCTAAGGTCTAAGCTTTGGAGGAAGAAAAATTAAATATCTTTTGAGTATTGCCGTAAGTTTGTGTACTATAGACCTAAGGTACAAGTGCAATGTCTTAGATAAGAAGATTGTTTACTCGAAAACAATCTTCGCTCCTAACATAAGAAAAGAAAAGAAAACCTTATTTGAATTGTCATTGGTAGAATTCAATCAATTTAAAAAAATACTCAACTGATAATTTATACAAGAGCGGAACTTTTGATTAGTTAAACATATTCGTTTATTTGATTAAGGAGATCAGTATCTTCACAAATCATAAGTTGTTGTCCTTAAAACCAAAGCCTAAATACCAATTATGATAAGAGATAAGATCGATTATCGGAGGAATTCCATTCAATAATTCACAAATAAATTCTCAGATCATTCTGTCCTGTAACCTGATTTTTTTGTAAATTACGAATAATTCTTTCTCTCCTTGCAAAGAAAATTGCAAGGAGAGAAAAAATTAAATAATTAGGAACAACAGACATTCTTCCAAAGAATTAAAAAAAAATACTTAATGAAAATCAGAATCAAAAAGACTTCAGAAGTTTTATCAAGGTCATTAGAACGCACAATTTAAAACTTACGCAGACAATATAAAATAAAAATGTAAAAAAAAATAAGATAGTCTTAAGATACGAGTATAGTAATGAGAGCTTAAGTTTTGATCAATAACCATTACACATTTTTTATTTTTTATACAAAAAAGGGTGTTAGTATATTTTAGATTAGTCAAGACTGATTGTTCTTTTTTAATCGGTTCACACATTAGAGCCCGGTGAAAATGTCTAATTAAAAAAGTTTAAACCTGTCTACAATAAATTAGAAGTTTAAAAATAAACTTATCAAGTATAGTCTCCTTGTCTACGAGCGTTTCCTTGTCATTACACTAATTAACCTGAGTCGAAACTATAGATTGTGAGAACCTCTTTTGTTAAAGGGTAATTCTCTTGAGCCGATTTTTATAAAAACATTTATTCATAGAATAGCTAGTTATAAACAAATGAATAGCAATTGTAATCAAATATCAGAACAATAAAACTTGCATATCAAATAAAAAAAAAAGGACATCGGTTACATGAAATTTTCAACTTTGCTAGCTAACAATGCGGTATAAAATTACATTAATATGTATTTAATATATTTATATAAACATGTATATGTCTATAAACAGAGAAAAACACATTTAATAGTTGGAGTTGGAAACAATTATATTTTATTCGATTGCATTGAAGGGTATAGTAGAATATAATAATTCAATTCAATTCCACAAGACCAACATACGTTTCGATTCACATTCTACATTCCATTGACACACGAAACAACTATTAGTTAAAAACGATAGGCTGTACTATTAACCAATGAGCAACTAAGGTGAAGGTTCACAAAAATTATAAATAACTGCATTTACGTTTTAAGCACTCTAAATAGCAAATGCAAATAAGGAGATGTCATCATGTAGGCGTTAAGAAAACCTACACATCCTGCTTGGAACTTGGAACTCGCCCGGAATAAATGCGACTTCCAATTTAGCAATTAAACAAAAATTACATTCGATTTAAGATTTTTATTTTCACTAAACTATTCACAGCTTTCTCAGTTGTACTCTCTCCTGTTTACGATTTATTCGAAAGTGTTAAATTAGAAGCTTGCATGGAGATCTATATTCTATACAATTCATGACCGCTTAGCTTTTTTCATTTGTATTGTCGTAGGTTTCAATTATTCCCACTCGATCAGGATCAATGGATGTACTACGCAGGCTTTAATGCGGACAAAAGTTATGAATTTGACAGGGAGCTAGGTCAGAGGGAGTAGGGAGAACAGGGCTTCTATGAAGAGGATATTGTGGGCGCTTGGTAAGCAGGTGGTATCTAGCATCAGCAATGCGTGCTGTAGATAGGGGCGCCTATTGTGTGCAGTTCCAAAAAGGGGCAGCAGACAGCCGCGCAATGATCATTTCACCGGAAGGAGAAGGAATTAAACATCACCCTGAAACTCGACATTTAAAGCAACTGAAGTTAGCATATTATCTCGGTGATATAACTAAAAACGAAAAAGGACCATCACAAGATCTTAAAAACATTTGACTACTACACGTAAGTATTGAGTCATCAGAACTTGCAAATGGCAAAATCCTTCGGTTAAATCCTGATCAATAACCTAGGCTGCTTACTTACAACCAAGGCTGAGAAAATAAACTATAACATTGTAAAGCTGCAGAAAAGTATGCCAAATAAGTTAAAGATTATTCCACTCCGAAATAATTTCGACCATATAAATATGTAAATTCGAATTTAACTATGCCATCTAAGACAGATCGAGTATGTACTTTCATAAAAATCTTGTTTCAAACTTTTTTTTGGAAAGACTCGGTTTTTGTATGGTATAGATTCCATAAGGTTTAAGAAAAACATCACGTAGAAAATTACGAAAAAAGACCAACCCTAAGTAAGCAATTGAGTTTAAAACATATAAGCAAAATAAGGAGTTTTTCTTACTTTACGGCAATCTTTTAAGGCCCCCAGAGACGCTCAGGACTTTTACTCAGGCCAGGCTGTGCAGGCGGGTCTGCGCAAACCGGCCTGTGCCTTTCTGGCGTACACACACACACTCAGTCCATCGTGCTGACATTTATTCAGTTTGATTAGTTTGGTAACCAGTTCAAAAAATGGTTTCCCTTCCACTTTATGCACTTCTGCTTGCTTGTGCAATTAAAACAAAGAAAAGAGCGAGAAGTAAATGGTCAAAAGACTGGCTGCTTAAGAGAAATATGTATTCTCATATTAATTTACTTGCTGAGTTGAAACTTGAAAAAGAGGATTGGTTTAACTATCTCAGATATTGAACGAGGAAACTTATCTCCAGCTATTGAAGATTGGTTTCTCCTGCAATAAAAAAAAAACAAGATACATGCATGAGGAAGTCAATTTCATATCTCAAACGATTAACGGCAACCCTATGATTGGTAGCTACTGGTCGAACATCTGAGGATTTTAAGCTTTTTTTAACAATTATATCATCCTAGGCATTGGGAAAAATTATTTGTTATTTTTTTAACCAATTTTTTTTATTGTTAATAGAAAAAAACAAGTAAGACGAGCTTTACGTGAGGCGATAAACGCCGGTTTCTGTACATTAAGTTTAAATATTAAGTGTAATATTTGCATATTCTTTTTCTACACTTTAAGACCTTTAAATTGATGTATAACATTCCTTGGTAACTAAAAACTTTTTTTAATCGCCCGCCATATTGGCCGCCATCTTGAAAATATTACATGTGTTATTTTAATAGTAGCATATTCTTTTTCTACACTTCAAGGCCTTTAAATTGATGTATAACATGCCGTGGTAAACTAAAAACGTTTTTTAGTCACCCGCCATATAGGCCGCCATCTTGAAAATATTTCGTGTGTTATTTTAAAAGTTCCATATTCTTTTTTACACTTCAAGACCTTTAAATTGATATATAACATTCCATGGTAACTACAAACTTTTTTTTTATCACCCGCCATATTGAACGGGCCGCCATCTTAAATATTAATTGTAAAAACTCCAAAATTTTTCCAATTGTCTAAAATGCTGAGATGTACCTATGTGCCGAATTTCATGTTTCTAGCTATACTATAGTAGTTTATGAGTTGAACAAGCCAACAGACAGACAGAGCCATTATACAAGATTTCTTTTTGTACTTTGTACAGAAACCTAAAAGTAGATAACAATGATAATGATAACTGAACTGAGCAAATGGACTGAACTGCCCACACATGTTCAGACTTATACGGTTTGCGCAGGCCAAATATCAAGCAGGTCTGATATTGCTTAAGGCCCTCACAGACGCTCAGGATTTCACTCCGGTCGGCCTGCGCAAACCTGGATTTGCGCAGGCCGACCGGAGTGTGTGTGGACACAAAAGGCCGGCTGTGTAGGCCTCTGGCCTGGCCTGAGCAATATCAGACCTGCTTGATATTTGGCCTGCGCAAACCGTACAAGTCTGAACATGTGTGGGCAGTTCAGTCCATTTGCTCAGTTCAGTTATCATTGTTACGTGATATGATGGTTGAAAATCCTCAGATGTTCGACCAGTAGATATCGTAGGGTTGCCGATAATCGTTCGTGACATGAAATTGACTTCCTCATGCATGTATCTTGTTTTTTTACTTTCTCATATAAAGAGAAAGTATTGTGATGGCACGAAAATTCGATTTTGTCCAAAAAAGTGGTTTCTAAAAAATGTCTGTCCGTCGTTTGTCTGTCTGTCTGTCTGTCGTTTGTCTGTCTGTGCAGACGCCTGGAGCCTAAACTACTGTGTGGATTTTGACGAAATTTGGCATACATGTTCAAAAAAATCATACCCCGAGGGGAAATCGAGAAATTAATTTTAGCTCCAAATTTGGGGGTGCTACCCCCCAAAAACTCTGAAAAAACACGAAAAAAAAAATTTCTCGAAAACGGTTGCGACGATTTTGATTAAATAATTCTCAAATGAAGTCCATTTAAATACGAATCTACTGATATAAGCCGTTTACCCGGGAAAAATCTAGTTCCAGAGAAAATGGCTTAAAACGCGGATGGAGAGAGCCCGACTTCGATTCCCCGCCCGGGAGAAGTTATTTCTATGGTATATTTTGATGAAATGTTTAATAATAATTAAATGTACATACAAAACTAATTATGAACTGGTATATGAGAAAGTTTTTCTGAGTTATCTAGGACCAATTTTTATTACAGAAGACACCATCTTCAGTAGATGCAGATACGTTTCCTCGACCATCATCAGAGATAGTTAAACCAATCCTCTTTTTCAAGTTTCAACTCAGCAAGTAAATTAATATGAGAATACGTATTTCTCTTAAGCAGCCAGTCTTTTGACCATTTACTTCTCGCTCTTTTTATTATTATTTTTTTTTTTTTCATCATTCTTTTTTTTTTAAATGCACAAGCAAGCAGAAGTGCATAAAGTGAAAAGCATTTTTTTAACTGGTTGTCAAACTAATATAACTGAATAAATGTCAGCACGATGGACTGAGTATGTGTGGAGGCCAGAAAGGCACAGGCCGGTTTGCGCAAACCGGCCTGCACAACCTGGCCTGAGTAAAAGTCCTGAGCGTCTGTGGGGGCCTTTAGGCCAGGCCAGAGGCCTGCACAGCCGGCCTTTTGTGTCCACACAGACTCCGGTCGGCCTGCGCAAATCCAGGTTTGCGCAGGCAGACCGGAGTGAAATCCTGAGCGTCTGTGGGGGCCTTAATACATATCTCTCTACAAAGGATATCGCCATTACCGAATCTAAACCGTGCCATCGATATGCCCCCGTGGAGGGGACGTTGAGAGAAGAAAAATGAGCCCAAGATCGAAGTTTTTGCTCTTCCTTTCAAGCGCCATAGGCGCTTGGACAATAATATGTAAATATGTATCCTTGAAGATTTTTTTTTTACAATCTTCCAGTAAATATGTTAGGCGCATCTGGAAAGTGAACAGTGTAAAATTATTCTTCTTTTGTCCTAGGCGCATATCATTGACCGTAACCAGATTTAAGACGTACGCTTGAAGGTATGTTACAGAATTAAGATGTTAATAACACTACAGCCATATTAAAAAGTCAACGACTCGTGAATACTGCAGCGTAAAATTTAATCTCCAAGTTTAATTTAAATGAAACTTGGACACGTGATGAATGTTTCGAGCGTGGAAGGATGGCGTGTCAGGAAGCAATGATCTATTTCGGCTTATATTGCCTCTCTGCACTGACATGTCACAAGTTCAATAACTACACGCCAGACCAGACTTAAATAATTGCAGATTGTGTTATTTTAAAATAAGGTAGACTGTCACGTTTATCCATGACCTCCAATATTAAAATATCCGTAAATCGAACTATTAATTTATTTAGAACAAGCAATAATTTTCATAATTACAATTTTCAAAATTACAATCATTTTCTTGCTTGATTAAAATAGAACTAAAGATAAATAGAAAATCAAACAAAAAATAAAAAATAAATAAATAAAAATAACAATAAAGCAAATTACCTAATAATAAAGAATAAACACTTTCTTTCACAAAAACCGTTTCTAGAGCATTTAAATTCAAATTTTTGTCTCAAAATGTTAGAATAACGAGGGAAAATTGTATGGATGAAAATTAGTGACAATCCTTCTTAAAATGTTTAGTGGCAAAGGGACATTATAATCATTATCTTATAATTGAAAATTATAAAAACCTTCTTGCTTGGATTGTTCCTCTCAACGAATACTTTTACCTATTACTAAACAATCCATACTGTGGAAAATAATTTCCATAAACGAAGTTACTAAAGAGAGAGTTGAAAAAATCCGGTTGCCGGCGCCGGCAAACATCTACAAATAAACTACCTGCCTATTTACAATTTAACTTAAAAGGCAAAGACCTTCTGTACGCCACAACCGACGTTTCACAAAGCTAAAAAGAACGCTAAGAAAAACAAACATATGGGCAAGTATTTGCCCATATGTTCGTCTAAGACCAGAACCCTTTAGAGACTTAGACATTTGATAAATTAATAAAAACCCAAACGAGAAGCTCATTTTGTAAACTAATTATTATTCATTATGTTACTAGCTCTACAAGAAGTCCTTATTTCTGTGTAAGTACTCTAAAGTCTAAAGAACAAGAAAAGGTCATGTAACACTGCCCTAGTATTTCTTATAAAGTGGGTTATTTGAACTAATAATAAAATATATTTTTTTGTATTTTTTCTTCTTCAGGGAAGCTGAATTGAGATATCATTTATTCATACTTATTTGTTCTATCCAAACAAGACATTTTTAAGCTTTGGAAAATTTTTATAGCATTACTAAAGCTTTTATGGTAAAGTAAGGTAAATAATAAGAAACATCGTTTAGTAAATTTACCACAGAAAAAGAGTAGATTTTAGAATTTAATGTACCGTCATTAAAAGTGCCTTTTATTGAGATAGGGAATGGAAGACTTTTGGTAGGGATTTTAGTACTTGCTTACCAAATAGTGTTATAATAGAACTTTTCATGACCAACTGAAGAACTTGAAACTAATCAGTAATAAGAATTTTGCTTTAATTGTTTCGCGGAAATAATCTGAAGGATAAATATGTGGCAATAAATGAAAATTGCTGAAAATAACAAACAGTAAAAATCAAAAACAAATACATAGTGTATCTTTGCTTCCCTTTAACGCACCAAAAAACTCATAAAACTTAGGTTTCTCTAGATGCACGGAGGTAGTTATTGTTTACCACCCACCTATATACATTATGTCTATGTATATTATATACATATTATATATTACAATAATTTATATATATTATTGTTACAACCCTAGTAGCTCAATGTAATATATTTTCACCACCTTAATATATATTGTGTAACAGCAAAAAAATAAGCATGTTTTTTTTTTTTTTTTTTTTTTTTTTAAATTTTGTTTTTGTGAGTTCTGTGTTCCAATATCACAGGTGATTTTTTAGAGGATTTAAGGATGATAGCTATGTTTACCATCGTGCGTTATAGTAAATCAAGGTAACAGTACATCACAGTAAATAGGGCGAGGATATAAGGAGATAGAGGCAATTATTTAATTAGAAAAATCATATAAACTACCTTGCTGAAAATTATTAAAAGAAAAATATTACAAGCCAGCTAAGAATGGCATAATAATTAAAGATGGGCGCCAAAACAAGAGGTCATTAATTTTCAATTTATTATGGCCCTGCAATTAATAATTTATTATTCTTTCTAATTTGTTCTTGGTAAAAAATGGGACTATATTAGTCCTTATCTTAAAATATGGGCACTTCGTTATATTGTTACTCCCCTAATAAAGAAAACAGAGGAGTAACAATCTAAAGAAGGTGTACGGAATGTTATTATTTAAACTGTTACTCCTTACTCCCCTTATAAAAACGGTAGTGTGTTTTTCCTCTGTCCCAAAGTACATTCGGCTAAACATCCCTTTGTCTTAATAGTTATTTAATCAGTTATATCCTAAAAAAAACATAGGGGCGCAACAAACTAAAGAAGCACCAAAATATGTAAAACACACCACCATTGGCATCTATTACTCTTTAGAATTTAACTCTTTAATTTATTTTTATTGACACAATTTAAACAGAAGTTAAAACATTAAATAACTTCAAATTAATTTATTTCGGCGCCTAATTAAATTATGAAAGTGTAGTTAAAAGGGATTACCAACTCAGATAAAAAAATATTTGATTTAAGTGCACTTATAAAACTCAAGAATAAAATGTATAATTTAATTGTAAAAAATGAAACAATAAAATAGATTATTGAAAAATCAGACCAGCAAGAAACTGTTTAACTTAGATTAACAAATACAATTCTATATAATAATATATTATTATTTTTAAACATAATCGTAATAAAATTATGTTAATTTTAATGTGTTCACTATTTAATAAATAATAAGAGTTAATTTAAAAGCCGAACTCGGTTTTAGGTAATGAGTCGAAACATAAACAAAGTTTTTTTTATGGTAAAATCTATAATAAATTAAATGGAAATTATTATAATTCGTTATTAGCAAAATATAGTAATTTGCATACACACAACCACGCCTAAAATTATGTAGAATAATAATAAAATTCTTCCGTAAAGTCGTATGAAACACGAAAACTATCAAAAGTACGCTAATATCATTTTGCTAAAATGTATAAATTTAATTTGTGAAAAACATTTTATTTTTGTAAAAACATTTTCATTAATTAATTGATTGTATATTAGTTGAAAACAACTTTTAAACAGATTCAAAGTAATGTATAAAAAAACAAAAGAGCGGCGTTATCAGCTGGTAATCAAACACAAACAATCGATTTCAAAAGTGGACTTACCGAACCGCTACGCGAACACTGGATTCGTCATCCATCTTCTTAAATTAATGAGCTCCTTGGGCGTCCAAAACGAGTTAAAAACGAAAGTAAAACGTTAAAAAGGGTTAAAAGTACATTGAAATATCGTTATAAGTGATAAAAATGTAAGAATAAAATTGAATAAAACACAGACGCGATAACATAGCTTCCGATCCAAAGTTCAAGACCAAACTGATTTTTCTCGTCCAGTTGCAAGCAGTAGGAAGGGAGGGGACGGCTTTGGAAAGGAAGTGGGGAGGAGTGGGAAGTGGGAGTGCACTATTCTCCCCACCACTTTCTGTTTTACATCTCAAATTAGCGAACAGCGAAATTAATTCTCTTTCAAAGTTGAATTGAATCAAAATGTTATTTATTTTAAATTGTAAAATTGCGACTCTTAATTTTTGAAAATAAGTGTGATTAAAAACATCTGTAAAGCAATGTGAATAGGTTAAGAGTGTGTCGGAAAAATAATGTTTTGTTGTCTTGTGATAACGAATTGATAAGGAAAGGAACCAAAACAAAACCGTATTTTTTCCTAATAATGACGAGAGATTTTTGTTTTTCTTGAAAATAACCGTTTTAGAATGGTAATGGTAAATATGTACCATTTATTAATAAGGAACTGGTTTCTAATCGGAATTGTAGTGTGTATTATATCTGCAGAAATCTACCCCAATTTGGGTAAAACTGGAGGTGTGTATATTTGTTTTTTTAGTTTTACTTTTTAATTTAACCTGAAAAATTGCTTACGTTAATTTGTAGTTACATGGTTATGCATTTCACATAATATATCGAAGAAAACTGTGTATGGATCTACCTTTTTCTTATTGTAGCAGCAATTTTAACAGCTTGTTTCGTATACTAGATTCATATTTATGTCATTACATTGGGTTTGGATAATCTTGATTGTGCATCCTTTTAAACTTATCTAAATTCAGTAGTTAGTTGTTCGAGGGGATTTAAAAATCAAAAGTTATGCTGCTTTTTATTTTTATCCTAAACGATCAATTTCAACTCTTTGAAGGGGTCCTAATCACCATCAATTGTAGGCAGCCAATGCTATCATTCGTGCTTTGAAAGCAGGAGGTTATGCTTGTTGTGGCAAAAGTCCTCAGCTACCCAGGTATATGGCGATGATGGGCGAACGCCTATCATCGCCATATACCTGGGTAGCTGCTTATGTAAAGGGGTGAATAACTGGTTGATTTTATTTATGCAGCCTATGGAGTGACATGCTAATCTTAAGTCTACGTATTATTATCTCGGCTGAATTGAAGGAGATGATACGGTTGAGAATCACTTGGCGGCACAACTTTGTTTAATTCATACACTTGAGAGATTATATTCTTTTGTCAAACAGTAAATTTATTTGGTGTAAACTTTTGCTAAATTGTGTATGTATGATTCATTTGTAGTAGATTATATATCCCTTTGTCAAAAAATACGTTTGAGTGAGGGCCTGCTGTCTTTTCTATTTTACCATTATCTCTACTGACTTGTTTTACCTTTAACCACATCAAGCCACTCATTCCATGTAATATAAACATTTGATTTTGGAATAAGGCATCCAATTATTTTCATCCTTCTCTTCTAAATAATATTATTTACTTAACCTGTTCCTCTTCTACCTCTCGGTGCAATACAAAGGCAAAGCAATCGCAGCCTATCTGAGGCCACTGTCATAGCATTTTTTAGCATGATACCTTGCTTTTCAAACACGAACTAGGGTGTCTAGACACGTCGTTCTGCAGTGGTCTCTTGGCCCTCTTCTTTAAAGTCTTGCCTCCATAACTTACTTCAGTATCCTGAGGTCTTCCATCCTGACTACATGACCGAACCACCTTATTGTCTGTCTGTCTACCCTGTCTGACAGTGGCTCCGCTTGCAGACTCGTTTTAATTGTTTGGTTCCTAACTTGATCCGTTTGTGTCTTCCCCTTTCCTTCTATTCTTCTTAAGAAATTACTGCAGTCTTGCACTCTACTGTTCATTTTTGGTGTGTGAGCTCAGGACTCACGTAAGATTTGGCACATAGCTTGAGTTATTAACGTCCTTCTTCCCCAAAAATGATCAGCTGAGTGCATGGTATAGCCACTGTTGCAGCAATTCTTGCATTTAGGTCATTGTCAAATTTTCTGTCCCCACTAAAATAGCAGTCTAAGTACCTTTGACTTAGTGTGAACTAAGAATTAATCCCATTTCAACATAGAGAATGAATCATGAGACATGTTATAGAGAGCTAATCATATTCTTGGAGTTGAAATGGCCAATATGCTTTTACTCATGCCATTATACTTTTTAAATCTGACAGCTCAGATTGGCCAATCTATGTCAGGGAAAAAATTAAACCACTAGGCGGTTATCTTAAGGTTATCCAGTGATATTTTTGTTTGCCTAGTTGGCCTGACCTACCATTTGCCAAAATCTTGAGCTCTCATTGGCTCCCCCCCCCCTCTCAGAATAACAAAGTATATTGACATGAGTAGCAATAAAAATCAAACTAATCTCACTTACTTGGGATCCAAACTTCACTCAAAATTAGGTTAGTAAGCCACAAATTGCTCTGTTGTACTCAGTAGGTTTCATTGCTGTTAAATATATATATATGTTAATGATTGAAATAATCTTCCAACGAATAACAATCTTATATGTTCAATTAACTCATCAATTGCTTGTTATGAAATGATACAGTCAAGTTGCTCAATAAACTGCATCAATTTTGCGGATTAACATTTATGTTTTTTTTTTTTAAACTTCTGTTTCAGGAATATTAGCTCCTGAATGGACTGCGAAATATTTAGCTGTTAGCTGTATTTTCTTCTTATCTGGAATCTCGCTGAGTATCAATGACTTCTCTTTGGCTACGAAGAAGTACAAGATACATGTCTTCATTCAGCTTTTTACATTTGTATTTATTCCTGTTTTTATTCAAGCCTTGAGTTTACTTATGGGAGCAGTTTTTGGAATGAATGACTGGGTACTGAAAGGGTAAGGATGTGTATAATACTTCTTAGGGTAAGTGTCCATCTGAGACTTTTTAGTATCGAGACTCGCTCTCGAGATTGAAATCGCTAGTGGACATGGGGCTGAGACTAGTCTCGGAGACTCGCCGACTCTCCGAGACTCGAGAGAGGCTGATGTTGCTCTTAAGTGGACAAGGTTCTGAGACTAATCTCGAGACTAGCTCTCGAGATTAGTCTCAGATGGACACTTACCCTTAAAAAATAATCTCAAAATCTTTGACAATTTTTATCTAAATTTGATGATACATTAATAGTAAACTTCTAAGTGTTAAATTTAATTTAGGTTTGAGTAACTTTGATTTATTATTACTTGCTATACTCAAATAAATCCTGGTTGAAATTTTAAAGCTAAGCACTACGTTTATAGCAAATGGTATAATCCATTCTTGGTATGTATATTTAGATAGATACCTTCATTATAAGTTTCGTTTGGTTTATCTACTTCAGACAAAAATTATAAATCAGTAAAAAAATTATGGAGTATGAAGGATTGTATTAAAAAGCTGGTTTTAGTGTGCCTACATACCTGATTGTGAATAAGCTTCGTGTTCAAATATAAATAGCTTTTTGACAACATATAATGTTACCTTAGACAGTGCAATCATTCTCTTAACCTGCCATTGTTATAACTAAGTTGATTTTATTTCTTGTGTTTTGTATGCCAGTGCCCTTTTACTTGCTTCTTTTTCTTTAAATTGACTCTTAAGGCTCTACCGCCCTTTGAGGTTAGAAAAAACAGTAAAATTAGAATTTTATTGGTTCTAGGCAAGATATCAAAAATCTAAGTACAGGCTTCAATCCCAATTTTAATTCTGCATAATTTAAGCTCTATTTCAACTTTCTATGATAAATAATAAAGGCGCAATTTCAATACAACAATAAAACTCGTATTGAAATAGTTGTCGTATTTATTGTAGTAGGGAGTTGAAATAGGGCTCAAATAGTGTAGAAATAAAATTAGGAATAAAGCCTGTACTTAGATTTTTGATATCTTGCCTAGAACCAATAAAATTTCAATTTTAATGATTTTTCTAACCTCAAAGGGCGGTAGAGCCTTTAAGCAACCTCTCATCTTCAAATTTGGTGGATTTTGTTTATTTTAAATGCTTTCTTTATATCTCCTGAGTGCAACAATGCCTAGAGCAATTAAGACGTCTGAAATTTATTTTGACATTCAATCTTTTATCAATAATTTTAATTATTAATAACTCACCAACCTTAATTGTGTCATATATTATTAGGGTTGCTAGGCTTCTCAATAAAACTTACTTTGGAAAAAGTAAAAAAATAGTGTGGAGGATGCAGGTGTGGCAACATTTACTACTTGACATTAACTGTATTAGTTTTCTCTTTTGGAACTAAAAAAATTGATATACATAGTATAATATTGTATTGTAGTTTTAAAAATTAAACTTAAATCTTTTAAATTGATTATTAATTTGCCAGATATTTTGTAGAAGGAAATATTTAAAGGGCAACACTGGTTTTTTCTTCTTTAGTTGTAGCTTTATCTGCCAGAAAGTGAAACTGACTTAATCTTTCCCTTCTAAATTGTAATTCTTAGTATAATCTAAAATCGAGTTTTTAATGATTACTTTATAATTCCACCTTTAATAATTATTAATTATATTTAATAATTCTTTTATTGTTTGTAGATTTACTACTGTAGCATGCATGCCTCCTCCAGTTTCTTCAGCAGTAATTCTAACCAAATCAGTTGGTGGCAATGAAGCAGCTGCTGTGTTTAATTCTGTCCTTGGAAGCTTTCTTGGGATCATTATTACTCCTATATTTCTACTCTTCTTCGTAAGTTTCTGAATATGATATTTAGGTTAGGTGATATTAATGGCAATCCATTCTTACAGTTTTTGCCAAATGAGTGAGAGCCAATCAGAACTCAGGATGTTTCAATCCTTTGCTCTCATTGGCTCCCCCCCCCCCCTCTTTTTTTTAACTTTTCCATGCTGTCAACACACTAAAACTGATTTGATCCACACTGTAAAAATTAAAATAATTAGGCCCGCCCAGGCTACTCTTTCTATCTATATCTTTGAGGCCTTAAGATTTTTTAATTTTTTTGTATTTTAACTAACCAGTGACAAGTCTTGCCGCTTTTGTATAGTATTTAGAACAGCTTTTTCATCCATAAATAAATAAGTAAAACTTAAATTATTATTTATTATTATTATTTATTTATTTATTTTTTTACAGCTTGGAACCACTGCACTAGTCTCTACTGTACATTCTGTCATTATGTTGGGTGTAACTGTGATACTACCGTTAGTAATTGGTCTTACTCTTAGACATTTTAAACTAATTGGAAATTTGAGAAACATACCAGTTTCTACTATCGGCCAGTCTTTGCTTTTATTTATTATTTATACTTCGTTCTGTGATGCCTTTTTATCTTTTGACTCTCCTATGATGGCTAGTGATATTCTTTCTTCTATAGTTTGCGGTAAGTTGTCTAAATGAAATTGAATTAATGGATAAATTATATATTTAAGGTAAAATACAGTAGATAATTTACAATATTACATTAGATATTAGATCATACTACCCTGTGGCTATTAGGCTGTGCGGGAGTGAGTAGCGTCATGCTTTATTGGTTAAATAAAATTAGATTGATGTTACTTGCTACATTTATTTTCCTATTTGGGTTTTTGTAGGAGTTAATAAAAATTATGTGATCATTTTTGTTTTTAACCTCTCTTTCTAAAACAAAGAAATTATGACTACTTGTTTTATAATTTTTTTACAATTAGTTATTTCTATTGAGATGTAGAACTTACGAGTTGAAAAAAAACTATAATTTCCTTCTTGAAACGGATCTATTCGAAGTACCCTAGAGAATTTCCAATTTCATTTCATAAAAGTGTGTGCATGTAGTGTCTGATAGTGTGCACATCTAGAGTTAAGGCTCGTCCAAAGTCAAGAATTGGTATAATTATTGATACAAAAAATGCTTATTCTATATTCTGCAGTTGGATGAGTCGCTCAGTATTGATAAAATCTGAACCTAGAAAATAATTATGTTAAATAGTACTATGTTATCAATAGCTTGGTTTTCCGGTGCAATCCACGTCACAAAGAGGTTGAAGTCCGATGTTTTTCTTCCACTACTGGAAGCATCTTCAGAGGGGGTAGTGCATCGTGATGTTGATTCAAAGGACACACAAGATATACTGAAACGTAGGACTTGAACCCCTTCGTGACGTGGAATGTACTGGAAAACCAAACTAAAGTCAATCCACAGAAGCCTACGCACTAATATAATGCTGTCAGATTAAATGTATAATTTGGAAATAAATTATTTATCAATTTTCGTATTTTTTTCACATTACCAACTTAATAATTTAACTCTCATACATCCAAAACTAATTTATCTTTATTGCTTATTGATCTATATTTCAATTTATCTATATTGCTTTCTTGTTTCAGTTGTTGTGATTCAAGTTGGTTTGCTTTATCTGAGTTTTCATGGATCTCTCTACATGAGAATGTTCAGTGCTCCTGATGTTGCTGCCATTACCTTTTGCTCCACTCATAAATCATTAACGTTAGGTAAGTTGAGATTGAATTGCTGTTTTACTTACTACTTACTTTTATTGCCTTAAGATGTATTAAAACAAATATGTTGTTTTCTTCTTTATTAAAAAAAAAGTAATAAAATAAACAAAGTAAATTATTAAGTTTATAAAGCTATTTAATTCTAATAAGGTTGTTAAAATTAAACACCTTCTTTAATTTCCATAAATGAATTGTTCTTGATGGATATAATTAGGTGTAATTAAATACAATTAAAAATGGTTAGTTTTCTTTCAGTTAATGTGAGACGTTTTGCATTGTTTGACATCTTTACATTGTTTTTAAAGTTATTCTCCAATCACAGCTATGCATACTAAAAATGAATCATATTATCAAATAGTATTAATTCAAACAATTTTTTCTTGTATGTTAGCAATTAGGTTTGAATCTACACAATGGGACTTATTGTATTATTTCCAACATATTTTTTTGATAAAGACTAAGGTTTGTAAAATGTTAAAAAAAGAAAACTTACAATTCACTGTAAATAGTTCAAAGATTATTTAAAAAAATATCCTCCATGAAAGTTCATCATAAAAAAAATTAATTATATGTACAAAGTTAACAAAATTAAAATATTTTACATGTCGTTAAAACAGATAATGATAGGTAAACAACAAACATTAACCGGCTTACAATGTTTCATTATATTCTCTTGAAGTTAACTATTTTTTTTTTTTTTTCTTTCTGTGATAATTTATTCTAATAATTTGTATTCATGATAAATTTTGTGTCATTTTTTGGATTACTTTAGTTATTTGATTATTATTATATTATATTTATTAATATTACTTTGGAAACATTTATATAATACTATTGATTGAATGATATAAAATATTATTTATTTAGAATTGTTGAACATTCTAATTAACTTTCCATTTATAAAAGCAAATTACTAAGAAATTGATCAATATATTATTTTTATTAAAAAGAGGCTTTAAGTTTCTACACATCACTATTTAATTTTGGTTTAAGTTTAATTGTAAAAAGTTATTATATTTTAAATAAATAAGAAATATATTGATATTATTGAACTCTACTATCTATGTAACAGTCAGACCTCCATACAACAAACTTCTATGCATCGAAAATCTCTATACAACATATTTTTTTTTTTATGTCCCACGATTTCTCTATGTAAAGTGTTTCTATAGTAAAAGAAATTCTATATAACGAAATTTCTATACAACAAATATTTTTTCTGGAATCATCAGTTTCATTATATGGAGGTCCGACTGTATTATTATTTTTTGTTTTAATGCATTAAAACTAATATATTTTTATCAGGTTTACCAATACTGAGGATACTATTTAACGGCTACGCACACTTTTCTCAAATAACCTTACCACTGTTGATTTACCATCCAACTCAAATAATATTAGGTGGTATTCTTGTGCCTCCTTTCAAAAGATGGATTATTCATCACCGTCACAGGTATTTTAAAGCATTTTTTTATTTATTATTTTTTTTTTTATTTAATTCATTTTATGATTTTTTTGTATTCAATTGTTTGTTTAAATTGAATCATTTTAAATTTCAGGGAGAAATTACTACCCTGACATTTCTGAAGAGATCCTGGCACTTATTTCTGTAAGAAAATATTTATTCCACTCAAATAATTGTTTAACTATTGTTGCAACTCAATTTGTTCGAGAGAAATCATGATGATTTAGTCAGTGGTGTTTGAATTTTATATATTGAATATATGTATATTGATTTCAAATCCCCTCCCTCTCTTAATTCGATCTTCGCTTTAACCAGAAGGGCTTTATTACCACCTAATTCACCAACCTATTCTATAAATTACACTTTTCCTCCACTCCTATAGTTCAAATTAGAAAATTTAGCGCAACCTTGTAAAGTTAAAGATAAAGTGATTAATTACAGCAAAAAGAGAAGCCTACTTGAAGTTTTAACTTTCTAAGTTAACTTCTAAGTTGCAGGGTTCAACCCTACTAGGTTGAAATTGTAAATATCTCTCATTAGTGTTTACGTCATGAAACTAGATCAGTGAATTTGCATCAAGTTTTGCTTCAAACTTTGACATTCATCCTCAGAAAACATTTGCATTATTAACTCGGCCTTCGAGGAGGACTCTGTGAGTGATGCTCAAATTCAAACGTGGTATCGACGCTTTAAAGTTGGCCATGAATCCGTAAAAAGGGGTCCAAGTTCTGGAAGACCATCAACCAACCAAAACCCAGAATAAGTCAATCCTGTGTGAGCTGCAATCAATGGAACTCAGCTAATGACATTGTGAGATTTAGGCATTCCAAAAACTATTGTTTCTGAAATTTTAACAGACGATATCATCATGAAGCCTATGGCTGCAAAATTCTTTCCACTGTTCCTGTCACAAGAGTAAACCAATGATAATGCTCCTTCCCATTCATCCCATGTGTTACTGGATTCCCTAGCGAAACATAGTATCACACAGGTTACTCAGCCACCCTACAACACTGAAATAGCTCCCTGCAACTTCTGGTTTTTCCAAAGATAAAATCACCGCTAAAAGGGTCAGATTTTAGTCGGTTGGCGAGATAAGTATAATGTGGTGAGGCAGCTGCTGACCATTTCGAAAAAGGACATTGCCGATTGTTTTGAAAAGTGGGAGAGACGCTGGGACATGTGTGTGAGGTCCCAAAGGGAATACTTTGAAGGGAACTAACTATTTTCTCAAAATATTGGATCTGGATACTTTCCAGACAGACCTCTTACAGTCAACTTATGGCTATTGGTTTAACCGGAATGTTGTGACTCCTCATGCAACACCTTTATGATCTGGTATATTAAAGGTAATAGGTCTGTTTATCTCTGTTTCTAATGATATCTGACTGATGAAGTTAGTTAAACAATTGTTACATTGCTGTGGGGACGTTAAATTAATAAAAATATATATTTTTTTAAGTATTATGTTTGTAATTCGGCCACTATTGGCTGAATAAAAGGGCCTTTTCTTTATGTAAATATATTTATGCAGGTAGAACCTGGTTTAATTAATAATTTTGGTGTAATCTTTGGCTCGGTTTTTAACCATTCCTTCTTTTGGTTTGCCTAAATAGTGTTTCACGCCTCTAGTCTGAACCCGCATAACAATAACCCAGGTTCAATTATCTTATCTTAAATTAAAAATAACGAAAATTTACGAAAGGTGTTATCATTTTATCATACTTTTTGAACTTCGTTTTTCATTATTTCTTATTCTTCCTATAGTGAAGTTAATTTTTCTAATATTGCTATAAACTCTTTCTCTTGCTGTTTTCAAAGGTATGTTTTAATTATATTTTCCCACTCTTTTTTTGCTCTTTTGGTTATTAAAAGTTACATTTGTCTGAATTACACTCTAAAGTAAGCAAGTTAAGTCTAATACATTACTTACAAATGTTGTCTAAACTTGTCTTTCTATACTTTTATTTTATTCTTTAAGTTTATTTTATTAATTTTATACCAATTAATCTGTGAATACGATGTATATTGATAAGGGAATTGGCCTTAAAAACGAAATGCCGCCATTCGAATGTTACAGCATTATTGTAATATTTTTCTTCCATTAAATCAAATCTGGAAATTACTTAAGCCTTAGTTTTATCGAAGTTTATATTTTATACGGAATTATCACATGTTTAATATGGGTAACAGATAACATTAACTTCTAATCTCCCTCCAAATTTGATCGCTCTAATTTGATCTATTTGCTTCCTAATCTGTGTCATTATTATACTACACTTTTTTTTTATATTCTTCTACATGTTAAAACTTAACTAAACGAGTCTAACAATTAGAATTGATTTTTGAGAGCGTGAGAAAATCGAAAATCATCTGATATGAGAGCTCAAAATTTTGATATTTTAAAAGCCAAATATCAAAACCTCGATCACTCATTAGCTCTCCCTTAATTTTCAAATGCTGTTGAAAATTGTAGTGGGAAAGTATACCGGGCTTTAAGCAATCTAAAAGGTTCTTAACTAACCTTTTCAAAAAAGAGGACAAAAATGTACCTCTCTCTCAGCAAACAGGCCCTCTTACTGGACCCTGACCCCTCTAAAAAAAAAGTCCTCAAAAAATGATGGGCATTGCTGCTGATGACATTTGCCACCTATGCTCTTTGAAGCAATGAAAAGTGCAGAACACATTTTATGCAGCTGCGCTAAAACGGCTGCTTATGCTCAGTAGTACACAGTACACAAGCATAGCTTAATAGGAGTAGGCACAATCATGGTTATGATTGATAGGCGCATAAGAAAGGCAACTCCCAAAGATATCCTCAGATTTTTCAAAAGTCCGAGTATTAACTGGGAAACTGTATAAATACGGGTTTTGTCACAATAGACCACTTCTGGTCAGAGCTTTTCTTAAGCATGCAAGTGTCGGTGCTATTTTTATTTCCACCACAGGCAAGATTGTTTTTCCATGCTGTGGTAAAACTAAAACAAAACCTTTGCGACTGTTTTTATTGTGAGGCAAGCAAATGCGGGACTTGATATTGGTCTCTTTTCTTACACTACCCATACCTCTTTCTAATTTGGGTCTTATCAAATAAATAATACTAGTATAATTGAGTGTAACAATGAAAACCATATATTTACTAATTATTTTATGTTTAAATTGAATTGAACCTCAACTTGACGAGGATGTAAAGAAAGATCAAGTCTTCGCTTTTTTCCCTTGTTTTAAACATGCTGTTTCTTTAATAATATTATTTCTATTTAATAATTTCTTAACTTTATTTTACAGATGTTACCTATACTTTTTCGTGTTTTAAGAACTTATGCTCCTTACATAACACTTCCTTTTGCTGCAGCCGTTGGAATTATTGGTTATAATTTGGAAAATATTTTATCTGATAAATACACACCTTATCAGGAAAGGTGAGTTTAGTAAATACCACTTTTTATGAATAGATTGCTTTTATTGTTTGTAAATGTGATAGTTTTAATGTAAATATAAAACACTTATTCTACTTTTTTTTCTTTTTTTTTCCTCGTGTCATTTAAATAAATCAATTAAATCATATATTATGGGATTTACATGTATGTAAATCTGTTTGAGAAAGATTTATCCGACCAATTTTTTAAAATGTTTATTGCTCAACAAAAAAATAAATGATTCTATGTATTTATTTATATGTTTTATTTCATGTTTAATACCTGGGATCACGAGAAATCTTGTACTTAATGAATAAGGGTCACAAAATGGAAAAAAAATTAAAAAGCAATGTCATTTGTATGTTTTAGACCATAAAAATGAAATTAAAATAAAAATTAAGGCAGTGATTTTGATAATAATTAGCATAGGCTTATCCTTCGAGGATAATAGAATTGAAGTTGGCTAGGTAGAGTATGTCTACAATCTGTCCCAAATGAGAGTTAGTGCGTTGACAGCGCAGGAAAAACTAGCAAATGGGGTGGGGAGCCAATGAGAGCTCAAGATTTGCCCTCTGGATAACCATATAAGAAGGTAAATGTAGTGGCTTTATTTTTTCCCTTAGAGGTTGGCCAATCTGTGTGTCGCTCGATTTCCTGTGCTGTCAAGGCACTAACTCTTGTTTGGGGCAGACTATAGTGTCATTTTAGGTATAACTATCCCACCTTCTTCTACAAGGTTTATCAGAAAGGCCTAGCTACTAATTTCCTCACCAATAATTTTCTACCTGTACCCTTATTATAGTATTTATACTTATTATGACCATTATACCTCCCACTATTGTACTTGTTTTGACTTAATATTTAATATGACATGGTTTTAACAATTTAATTTGTTTATTACAGCATTGCACAGAAGAGGAACGACAGATTACTGAGCGGAGAGACAGTTGCTGAGGGTTCTTTGAAAGATAAATCTTTTGTTCCTTTAACAATCTTCGATAAAAATCTATCTCCCTCGCTTAAACCTGACGCAAAATCATGATTCTTCGTCTTAGCAATGCTCCGTAAGTCTTACTAAACTAATCTATAGTTTTTTTAAACCTTTTATTTAAATTGATTAAAATCAAACAAATTACAATATTTTCCAACACTTACTCAAATATCATATTTTGAATACCTATATTAGCTAAATTTAATGCTTAGTGTTCAATTAAAACCTAGCTGTACTTTTTAAATTTGAAAATTTATCTTTTAGTTATTTATGTAAATGTTTAAATGAAGCAATGTTTCATTTTAACATAGCCTAGGTTCTGAAGATTTGTGAAAAGTATATTGTACGTGTTTACCTTTTCTATGTTGTTTTTAAGATTAGAAGTACTAAACAGTTATTATCATAAGTTTAGAAAGAACAGACTTTAGATCAGTTGAAAAATATTGTTTAATTTATTTATCTACATGAGGAAATATATGCTATTACTACGTTCACACGTTTTGAAAATGATCTGCTAGTTCAAAACGCTGCACAAATGGAGAACAAAGGATTGAATCGGTTTAAATCCACTCCACCAAAAATGTGTCATCAGAACAGGGAATCGAATTCAAAACGCTCGTATGAACAGGTTGTGGAGGGGATCGAATTCAAAACGCTTGTACGAACAGGTTGTGGAGGGGATCGAATTCAAAACGCTTGTATGAACAGGTTGTGGAGGGGATCGAATTCAAAACGCTCGTATGAACAGGTTGTGGAGGGGATCTAGAATCAGGTTATTTTACTCTTTTCCCCGTTTTAAGTTCTTTGTTTTCATGAGCTTCTGTTTTTTTGTTTTTTTTTAAACTGCAAAAACTTTTCTAAACAAAAGTTAATACTATAAAGAACCCTTTAATACTTGTAAATTTAATTTAAAAATTCACGGACATATAGGTAACAAGAAAAAAGGTTTTACTCATGATGTCACCATTATAAGATATCAAAAATAAATATTTCGATCACCTGAATTTTTTTTTGTATGAACGGGAATCGTTTTGAAAACGAATTGGATCCGAAACGCTTTTAAAACGATGTGTGAACGTAGTATATGTTTTTCATTTTTCCCATGGTGTCTTCTCAAAAATAACAGAGATAATGTTTTTTTTCTATCATAAAACATGGTAGTTTTTATCTTGAAAACTACTTACAACTAGGCATCATGTGGCTCTCTATTATTGAAGCAAGCGTAATTTAATTAAAATTGAATATTAATCTCAAAGTTGATCATGACGAGATGATAGTTGAAGAGGAGGATTGGAATAGAAGAAATGTTTAAATTTTAATTTGGAGCTAGCTATTATAATATTTATAATTTGATTTAAATTAAAACAGAATTTCTAAGTAATTATAAAACATTTATTTCTATTCTGTTTACATTGGCTTTGAAATCTGTTCTTTTCTAAATAATAGTATAAACAATTTGTGAAAGTCAATTGCCAAGTACCTTATTAAATTTCACCCTTTTTATAATTATTTATGCACTAAGATTTTCATTAAAATTTTTGATGGTAATTAGAATATAAAAAAAAATAAAGTTCACACTTACTTAATTATCAATGTTGTATTTATGTTGTATTTGGTATTGTTAGGTTTTAGAATGTTTTAGTCTTTGTAAATGTGATTTTCTGGGTGATTGTAAGAGGTTTTTTTCTGAAAGAACTGATTCAAAAATAAATAATTCTAAAGCTGTGATTCATTCTATTATTATTTTTGATTGTTCGAATTCGAATGGCATTATAGTAAAAAAATAAAAATGTAAATAATGATTTAAATATGTTTTGAAAGTGTATGTTTTATTGTTCCTTAAGATATATTAAATTTCTTTTTGTCTACATTGTCTATAATTTTGTTTTATTTATATTATTATACGATATATATGATAGTTTGATAAAACTTAAGTAATGTGCATGTAAACAGAAAAACAAAAATCAAAGAGTAAATTACTATGTTACATACATTCTTGGTTTAACCATTATAATTGGGGCATCTCAGTAAAATAATAATCAATGGTATATCATCATAGAAGAAGTGTAGTTCAATAACCAAACAACTTCTTCACACAAAATAACTGTATTTACTACAATTGACCGGTTTCGGCTGTTCTAATGCAGCCTTCTTCAGATAATCTGTGTAGGTTATAAGGAGACTCTAAAAATGCAAGTGAATGTAACAAGCACTTGCATTTTTAGCAGGGTTGGCACCCGGGTGGGGAATATTAAAAAACCCACCTGGGTAAAATGAAAAAAAACCCATGTTAATTTCCCCGGGTTTTTTGAAAAATATGATATATTGAAAAATCGGGTATGGAGTACCTCGGAACGTTTCCTCACCCACTAAAGTAGCCTCCAAGGAGACCCTATAGGAAGCAGTAGGAGATCCCAGATTAGAGGAAGCAGCAATGGGCATGGACAGTACTTGAATGGTTAGTTCAAAACGGTGTTTTGAACTAACTGATTTTCTTCTTCTTATTTTTTTTTTTTTTTT
>KZ651039.1:282911-305397 GCA_001010745.2 Gerris buenoi
TTATTTTAAATTAATAAAATATTATAAAAAAAAAAGAAATGAAAACATTAAAATTGTTTTTTAACTTTAACAAAAATCAAGCAAATAAATTTTAACAAAATTCAATTAAAAAGTAATAGCTTATAAAGTAAAGAGTATTTTTGAAAATTACTTATTGATAATACGTAATCGCTCCCTTGTATGCATATTAAACAAAAAAATTGAGAAGCCAAAAATACACTTAAAAATTTATTTAAATTTCCAAAATTATTGTAAGAAGTAACAATCGTAGAAATAAATATACAATTAACAAGTTCATTTACAAAACAACAAGGGAACTAATAAATCATATGAAATAATTAAATATTAAAATTATCAAAAAAGCAGTCATACATTACTTCACATCACATGATCAAGACATTTTATTTTTCATGTTTTTATTTCTATATTTTTATTTTTCTACTTTTCTCGTCTTTTATGTACTGTCACAGCACAATTTCAGATTCTGTTAAAAGTCTGTACACTTTTTGTATGATAGATTTTAGCCAGCAGTATTGGGCACACCGAAGAAAATATTTTTGGATTCATAATTATTTAATTGAAGTTGTTCTTGAATATTTTTTTTATTAATTGTACTGATATTCAACTAGATATGTTTATTTACTATTTTTTCACCCTAATAAACATGAATACTAAACTATATCTTTATCAGTGATAACAATTATTTAGTGATAACAGTTAGTTATTTAACGATATCTTTATCAGTGATAAGTTATTATAACAGTTATCTTTATCAGTGATAAATAGTTGTATTGAAAAAATTACTTCTGGGCTTTGCAGCCCTGAAAATATTCATTCTACAAATCTTTAGACATCGCATAAATATATTATGAAAAGAAAACCACAATAGTCCACTGTATGTCTTGGTAGCCTGCTCTTAAATTTTAATCTGAAAATTAAAAAAATACATATAATGGAATTTCTATTACAATTATATTTCTTCCTTGGCATATCATTCTTTCTACGATAAAAAGAAATCAAATCTAAATAAAATTATTTTAATCATGAAAATCGAATGATATTTTAAATTAAACTGCTAGCCCTCAATTTTTTAATTATATAATAAAAATAATTTAAAGGCACAAACTTTTATTTTCTTTTTTAACCAGTAGAAACACCCTTTAACAATTTTTTTAACATTCATAATTTTACACATTTAAAAATAAAAGAATTGCTGTAAATTTCCTTGAAACTAAATAATTCTTGAGTTAAATGACACGATTTTTAAGTATTTATTTCATTAATGAAATATTGATTTTTTTTTTGAAATAATGAAAATGTTGACGTGGTAAAGCAAATTATTGATAGTATATATAAAGGTAACAGATTCTCAAATGTTGTTTTTGCTATTTTATCAATATTTGGAAACTAAGTAAATCTTTTTTGGATTTCATTTTGCACCTTGTGTTTCAAACTCAGTATTACATAATTCAGTAAGCAAGCTTTAGATAATAAAATAAGATAATTTTACCTTTCTGTTTAAAAAGGTGGAAGAAAACAACTATTAGGAAATAACTACATTTGAAATATTGGTGTTGAAAGAGAGTATATAAAGGTGAACGAATTGCAGCGGACTTAAATTTAATAGTTTAAAAAAATATTTATTGATTAATAGCAAATGACCAATATTGATGAATAGTAGCGGCCATTGCAGGTCATAAGATAAAGTCAATTTTTGCTGTTAACTTTTTTAAAGAATGTAAAATTCCTGATATTCAGGGTCATAAGGGGTATTGAAAATGATAAAATATGACTAAAGTATGTCTGAATTTGTCATGAGCAAAAAAAAAAAAAAAAAAAAAAAAAAAAAAAAAAAAAAAAAAAAAAAAAAAAAAAACATGCACCAAGAATCAATGAGGACTGCCTATTTTGTCAGGTATGAGTTTACCAAGTTCTGCTTATTAAGACGAATCCCAATTAAATAGTTCCTGAGTTTTTGTTGAGCTTTATTTGCATTTATGATTCTTGACAAATTCTTTTCTTCAGTTCATTTTCATTTAACTGCAATGCCAAGACACATCTTATAGCCCAGTAAAATTAGACCCAATAAAGGTAATGGAGTGAATAAAATTCTGGAGTATTGAAACTTAGCACAGTTGTTTTTTGGTGTCATTGTAGCACATACTAAAAGTTCCTGAGGGTGAGGTGTGAGGGGCCTTTTTTGTTCTCAAATATATCCAAAACTATCGGTCCTAGCAAAAACATTTTATTATTTTTTTTATTATTAATACTTTCAAAAATACGAGACAGACAAAATAACAATTTTCAAAAATTATAGGTATGATTTCTCTGGAAAGACCCTGCAATTTTGTTGGTAAGTTCCTCTTACTCCCTAGGGGCAAGTTAAGAAGTATTTTTACAATTCCCATCTTGGTTCAAAACGATATTTCCTGAACCAATTGCACTAGAACCTACAAATTTTTAATTTGCCTCATTTTTTTTTTATCATATAAACAAATTTAGTGAATGAGTTTTTTACAAGCAATTTTAAAATCACTTTTTTTTACTTAAGGGTAACCTCAATACTTATAAATGCTATGTATATCAGAAAATTAAATAAGAGGGAAAATTAGACTTACACGTTTTATGCCCCCAAAATCCAAATAAGTGATTTGAAAAAAGTGTTTGTGGTCAATACTTTGATTTTTTTACTTAGCCCCTTATAGATCAAATTTAAGAAAATCCTTACTTGCCAGATTCATATAATAACATTCATTCATATAATGACTGTAATCATGAACAAAATGGCTGATAAGAAACTCATTCACTAAAGTTTGTTTTATCATAAAGGGAAGCTAAGTTTCAAGGTTCTAATGATGTAAATAATTCTGCATATAAATATGCCGCCATTTTTAATCTAGGTAGATTTATCTCTTGAAAAGTCTAATTTGGGCCATTACATAGCTTTAAAAGGAACTGCATCAAAAGATCTTTTGCCATAACTTAATTAAATTACTTCTAATGGTCATCAATGTACTTTTTTTTATATTAATTTAATAGCTTTACCATGTCAATTACAATTATTCAAAAGAAAATCATTTCATTGCTAACCCTGATTTACATCGACAAAAATAAATTCATTTTCACTAGCTAAAATAATAAAATACACAATTATATCTGTTAAAAAAAAATAATAATAAAAAGAACAATACATTTTATTTATATGTATTAGTAAGAACTGCTTAATTTATCATAATTATTATTTTTCATTTTTTTTGCCTTGAATTTTAGTGAGGATTTACTAGGACTTATAATGAAATAGAGACACTGGAGTTTTCTTCTAAAACTTTATTTATTTATTTTCTTACTAGATTTACTTTATTACTTTTCCTCACTACCTATAGTATGAAAAGTATTGTTTTTTCTTTAATTATTATTTATTAAATTTAATTGAATTTCAAGTTAATTGTAGTAATTGATTTCATTGGTTACTTGGTATTTGGTTAATTGATTTTTTACTAATTCTCAACAAGTAATATGTATGTTAGCATTTAGTTTTTTCACGTCTAAGTTATTTTTTAATTATTTATCAAATCTCAAATTTAAAATGATTTCACGTATATCTATTTTACTGACTTACATGTAACGTGCATCGCACTTTTAAATCTGAAAGTATTTATTTATTTTTTATTATTCTCTACTTTGTTTCTGAATAGCTAAAAGGTTAAATTATAATAATTGTATTTAACAATGTCGTTTATCCAAAATTTGATCAGCCTCTGCCTTTATTATCCGTATTATTGTTACCTTTATTTGTTTATTAAGTTGGTATTTTATTTAATTTTATCAATTGGTTGAACAGTTTTATGTTTAATACCTAATAATTAAAAATCCAAAGTAACAAAACATTACTTATTTTACAAGTGGTTCTTCTTCATGTATTTTTTTAATTCTGATAAAGAATATTGAAGAGGACTATGGTTATCACTTCAATATGACTGATTTAAAAATCAATTTTATTTTTAAGATGGAATTTTTGTTAATTGACATCTTATCTAACATTAAAGCAATGTCCCTTGGTTTATGTGTGAATTAGAGTAATTTGCCAAAGGTATAAAATAGGGTAGAGGGGCTTAAAAGGTGCACATCTACTTTAGAGTTGCACCTGAATTAAGGTGGAGTAGTGGTGCTTAGATAACCACTCTACATTGTATACCAACATCTCCCTATCATTAATAAATTAAAAACTTTAGGTTGTATAAATTTTTCAACATTTTATTAGTACTTAAGACAATTTTTATGATGTTTTATTGAAATAGTATCGTTAGAACCCTAGGTTGTTTGTTTAATTTATCTTGTTAATATATATTAGTATTTAATTTTGATTGACTCTAGTCTACCATTATAATTTGTATACACAAGAATCAATTAAAGTGTTTTCTTTTGATTTATTTTACTTCTAATTAAACATATTTTTTAATTCTGTATAAATTTAATCATATTTTATGTTGAATAGGTCAGAAAAATAGAAAATCTGACATTTACAAACATACAAAACAGGTTGCTTTGGAGATACCAGATGAACTGGAGATATTGTTTTATCCCCTGTTGAAAACTTAATTTAATCTTAGTTATAGATTATAATTAATGATTTTTTTTCAATTATATGATTATTTTTAATTGAGAGTAATATTAATTTCAAAAATAAAAATCACAGTAAATCACTCACTAATAAGGCTTTTTTATTTCTTTAATTTTTTTTTACGTTATTTAACTTCGCTGTTACAAAAAAAGAGCGTAGACTTTTCTAAAACATTATTAAGATTGAACATTATGAACTATTTACAATTTTTATTCACTTTTGAAGTAATTAGAAAAATATTAAGGAAAAAAAGGGGGTTAAGAAAGGAGAAGGAAATTTAATGACAGTACAATGTCGCTTAAAAATGTTATTAACATATTTTTTTTTATCAGCTTTTTGTTATTCATGCATGCTTATCAACTATTATTATCACACACAATCTTCAGTGAATGAATTTATTTATATTCTCAAAAAAACATATCGATATGCGTTTATATAACATTTATTTTAACAATAGTATGAAAAAATATTTTAATAATTGCAAAAAACGAATAGAATATTTTTTTTCTTATTTATAATAATTATTTATATACAGTTTTTAATCATCCCGTCTTTTTAAGTTGGGTTAATAATTATTTATCATCTAAGTTCTGTATATAGGTATTTTACAATGGTTTTACAATATATTTATTATTTAAGTTAAAAAAAAAAGGAAAAAATATAACATGACTATTTAATTTTATTATTTTTTTAAGTGTCAATTCGGTAAAAATATTAAGTTAATTTTTTTTTTTTTTTGTTCACTAATTTATNTTTTTTTTTTTTTTTTTTTTTTTTTTTTTTTTTTTTTTTTTTTTTTTTTTTATTATTCAATCTTCATCTTATTAATTATAATTAAAAATTAAATTATATTAAAGATAATAACTAAATAATTGATATTGGAATGTCTAAGGGAATTAATTTTGGCGGGATACACAATTTATTCCTGTATATTTAATTTTTTGTTGATAAGAAAGCAAAGTATTCTGAATGTTAAGGATTCAAATCCTCTATAATTATACAAATAATTTTTTGATGATAGTAAATTATAAGAATTAATTATATTTTTTTTTATAACCAGATGAATTTTTTGTTTGTTAGTTTTTTAAAGAGTTGTCGAATGTAGTTGTGGCTTTTATTTATGAAAGTTAAATTAACAGAGTATTGGCTTATTAAATATTAGATGGGCACTAAGCCAAATCGATTTAAAAACCTCCATAAGAATCTAAGTTTTCCCAAACACAAAGCTTCTGGCTGTTAAAATAAAATTATTAATTATAGAATTGGACTTAACAATCTTTGATGTGCAGGAATTAGCTAGTACAGTAAACATATTGAGGGCTTAGTCAGCCTAAGCTCTCGCTCGGTACCGAGTCGGTACAGATTCTTTACCAAACAGTAAGGAATCGATATACCGAGAGTCGGTAAGAACAAGCAGTAAAAACAGAAGCGGTAAAGTACTCAGGGTGGACTTATTAAGATGTAGGCGCTCGGTAAAGAATCTTACCGCATCGGCATACTAGCTTACCAATACCGTACTGACAAGTCAGGGAGCGGCCTAAGTTGTCTACATTTTTTGAGATGATGAGTTATATACCTTTTGAATACTGGTGTCTCTATACATAAACTGATTGGGGTTTATTATCTCTATCTATCTTTATGTATTATAGGTATAGATAATATGCTCCTGTCAGCTTATGCATTGAAACAAGCAGTCTAAAGGTGTAAATAACTTAAGATTGCAAAAAATTTAGATAGCATATGACGCCCTCGATATAAGCTATGGAAGTCTAGAGAAACCTACTGTAAATTGCAGACTTTCTCTGTAGCAATTTATAATTATTTTCATTAATTTTACTCTAGCAAAAGAGGTGTGTACTTACTATTTAATCAAATTTGAATTTATTGTAGAATTTGTTGGGTTTTTAACTTTTTTTTCTTACTTTTTAGAATTTGATTATATTTGTAGATTTTTAAGAACCTATTGTGTTTGAGACAACATTTTTCTCTTCACATTATCTGTATCCCTTAAGTGCTTTATTTTGTTTTTTACTAACTAAACAATATATTTTCGATATTAGGATATGCTAAAACCATTTTGATATGTTGGCTATGACCATTTTGAAATGGTATTCAATTGAATCTTTTCCTTGGATAGAGAAGGAAATTAAAATATTTATTAAAATCAATACATCCAGTTAACAATTTTAAAAGTGAAATGTTAAAAAAAAAAAAAATTGAAAAATCGGTGTAGCCATAGAAAGAAAGAGACTATAGGGCTAGATTCTCCTTTTCTTTTATCTAAACAGGGGAAAAACTCTTTCCAATTCCTATTACTATGTGTTTAGTCTACCCTTCTTTTTGTTCTTCTCTAGATTCTTTTTTAATAAAATAGAAAGATAAAATTTCTCAGCCATCCTAAAAATTAATGTGGATGTCCACTCTGTATAATTTAGTATATTATTTTAATAATAATTACAACATACAGTTGAACAATTTTGCATATTATTGTTTTACAAAGTACCTTTTTTTAAAATTGACAAAAAATATAGTTATAAATTCCACTCTTGCTTTTTTGTTAGCCAAAAAAATGTTCCTGAATGAAATATACTTTCATTTGATGAATAAAAACAATTTTTTACTCACTTATAGTTGAATATTGTGTATCTTGCCTTTTTATTTATCAGCAAAAAAAAAGGTTTTTTTTTTTTGTTTTTTTTAAATATTTATTCAAAGTAAAAGTTTTAAATAACTTTCAGTAATATATTAAACAATTTAAAAATAGATTAAATATTATTCTTTAAATAAAAAAATTAAATAAGCTATTTCATTATATTGCAAAAATTTTCTTGTATACTGCTTTTTCTTCTAGAGACATAATTGAATTGTTTATTTAAAATGTATTCTACAAAAAAAGAGATTTTTAGAGAGATCACATCTGTTATTCATTTTTTCAGAAATACAATAATACTTTTTTAATCTTCCCCTTCCCACTGATTTATCTAAGTCTTTAAGACTCTTGACGCTCATAAATTTGTGAGCAAAACCTTGAAGATCCTGACTCTTTCGACTTAATTCAATCAGACAATTAAATGAAAATTATTGTTCCAAACTAATTGACAGAAAGTCTCATTTTGCTTTAAAAATGTTGAAAAACATAAATCGAATAAAGTTTTCTGCTACAAATCAGGGAATAAAAAAGAATATTAAGAAAAATAAATAAAATCTTAGATGTGTTTGAGGACATGAAGCCTTCTTTGTCCAAATAACTTCTGTTATAAAATAATTTATTGTATTATCTAAGACTAGCCGTTATGCCCGTGAAAACGGGAAGAATAAAATATAGTCAAAAAAGAGATAGTTATAATTAAAATATTTAAAAAGATATATTATACTGTTTAAATAGAAAGTTTTATACCCTCCGAATCATTACATAGGCATAGCTCAGTCGGTAGTGTTCGAGGCTTAGGTGCTGGAGGTCACTGGTTCAATTCCAGCTTATGGCTCATCAATTTTTAATGTTATAAATAATTTAAAGGTGAGTCGTTGCCCGTCGCCGTTGCCGTCGGGACTCTTCTCGATTATATAAAAGATTTTAAAACACATCTATTTTTCTTCTAGATTATTATGTATTATTATTATTATTTATTTTTTTAGCCCCTCGTCCCAATTAAACAAATTTTATGCAACATTTTACCCCAACTTACGCAAATTTGATTTACATGGTTATAGATCGGTATAGTGTAAGTTCGAGGTATTACTGTAGTTATCATGGGAGCTGATCAAACAAGTCATTAGCAACCAATGCTTTGCTTATGGTCTCAGCTCTTTAAGAAATGTTTAGATTTACCTGACCTTAGATGCAATCTCCTCTGAATTTTCTTAAATTTATCAAATGATTTTTACGGCAGGATAATAGTAACCATTTTTAAAAACAAAATGATGCTTATTTAGTATGAAATTTCGGTAAAATTTATTTAATTTGATTTTGAGATTTTAAAAATGATCAATTTTTGGGTTAACATAATTAATAGCTTTTGATTAGAGGTTTTTTGATCAGATATTCTACATTGCTCTGAAACTTTTTTATGACGGAACTATTTATTTTTTTAGAAATTACCTATTAAAAATGACAAATTTTTACTTAAAATAACGTTAATCATTTTAATTTGGTTCAGAATTTTATTTATTTCATAACTTCATGAATAACAAGTCATATTATAATCGATAATCACAGTATACAAGAAGTGAAAAATTTGTTTGGTTTTAGTTAAATTGATTTATATGTTTTTAAACTAAGCTTGCAAAAAAGTTTATTTATTGTACACCATCATAATCTTTAAACATTATTTACATTTTTTTTTTTTTGGAAGGGGGGATGGGAGAGAGGGGGGTCAATTATGTTATATTATGTTATAATACACTGAAAATGAATGTTCGGAATGGATTGTGCTTTCTGAGATTATGAAAGAATACGATGAGTAGAAGTACTAAGTAACGCTTGTACCCCATACTTTTATTTAATCTGCAGAGTAAATTTATTATCCATATTAATAGTTGCCAAAGTGAATCTTGGTAACGAGCCAATTTCATTTTACTTCTAACCTGAAAACAGAAAAAATACATTTTTATATAATGCTGACATGTTTAATTTTTAATTACATTTCTTAGGAGAATAATTAAGAATGTGGATACTGTTTATCTTAATTGCTATGGTGATTCCTCCACTTCAGTATTAAAGTCTGTACCAAACGAGAGTTAGTGCGTTGACAGCGTGGGAAATCGAGTGACACAGTTTGGCCAACCTCTGAGGGAAAAAATAAAGCCACCACATTTACCTTCTTATATGGTTATCCAGAGGGCAAATCTTGAGCTCTCATTGGCTCCCCACCCCATTTGCTAGTTTTTTTCCGCACTTTTAACGCACTAACTCTCGTTTGGCACAGACTGTAGGTAGAGAGAGGTTTTGGATTGGAATATATTAATTATCAATTTGTATTAACCCCCTTCTCTCCTCCTTAATTTTTAACCTATAGAAATCAAATAGGCTAGTTTAATAATTATAATTTGGACTCTAAAGGTAGAGTTGAAAAAAGGGTTCATTAAAATCTCTAATCCCTTTGAATGAAATATATTAAAATTGGACCTCAATAGGTTAAAAATTAGGGAGGGGAGAAGTGGGTTGGATTTTAAAGTTCTACTCCAAAACCTCTTCTGCTCCAAAAGATTCGTATTGTGAAAATAAATAGGAAATAGGGGAAACAAGACCAAGCTAGAATGTGATTTAACACATACCGTAACAAAGTGAGGCTAATACAGTTAGTAAATTAATGAAAAATGAATCCACCTAGATGTGCTTCCACCTCTAATTTACTCTATGGGTCCAGTAACTAATGATGGGTCCAAGTATTAAACAGTATTTTTTCCGTAGGCAATTTATTATGGGTGTGTGAATCTAAATCTTTTACTTATAGACCCCAAAAACCCATTTTTTTAAAAAAAAATACCCATTACACATTACAAGGGCCTTAAAGCATGAAGTTAATACATTTATTTATCTTGATTGGAAGTGAACAGGTTTGATAAAAGTTAAATGAAGGTGAGGGAATTGAGGAAACACAAATCGTAATACTGCTTATCTTGCTTGATTTTTCTATTTGATAATTAAATTATTATTTTACGTATGGTTTTGAAATCTAAACAATGTCTTCTACCTAAATTAATCACATATAATTTAATAAATAAATATTAGATACATCTTTTATTGGTCTAAATCAAGGTCTCCAGTCTTTTGAAGGGCCAGATCTGGACAAGATGATAACCAGATTAAGTAAGTAACATTCAGCTATCGTACTTCACAATGGTAGAGAATATAGATAATAAGACCATAAACCATTGCAACCAGTTGGGTTAATAAACTTATATAAAACTCATGTGGATTTTTTTAAATGATGAAATAGTTTTGTCCCTAAAGATTTATTTCGTATTGTTTCTAATAAATAAAAATTTTCCATGACCTAAAATTTAAATAAATTTGATGTAAAATTACGTAAGTTGCAACTCAAATAATTTATTTCATTCTCTAATGGTTCATTACATCACTTAGTGTACTTAATAAGCACAGTCTTGTTTATAATTTTTATTTGTATTGAGCTTTACTTCCTCTTGTGATACCTTTTGCTTATTGTTATCAATTGGTTAATGTTATCACTTTGTCTGGGACCCAAAGTGGACACATTAAGCGGCGTCTACTGCATTCCGAAGTATTTAAAAATAAAAAAAATAAACTTTTCTAAATTTGAATAATCCTTAACTAAACTTAGGGTTTCTATTTACATACTTTACCATTTGTTTATTTCATACTTCTGTTACAGATTTAATTTTAATATGCACATGAAAATATGTCTGAAGTCTTTACCCTTTTAGCTTTCTGCCTTCACCGTCTGAATTGGGTTTTAAAAGGAAATTATGAATTTTGAAGATTTGCTTCGCTGGATCATCACCTATGTATGTATCAGTGCATTAATATTTTTTTAATGACCTTGTACTCAGTAGAAGAACTTAGATTTTAACTTGGTCTACTCAATGTAACTTTAGGAAATATTTAATATAGACAGGTTTTGACCTGATCTTAATATGCAATTATGAACTATCGTTTCAAAATAATATGACATTGGACTTCAACCCCTTCATGACATGGATTTCACAGGAAAACTAAGTTATGAATTATGAAATATCTGAACAATTAGACTATTAAAAAGGTTGAATCAGGATTGTTTTAAATAAATGTTTATTTTTTATTTTAATCCATGGTTTTTACCTATGGATCCTAAAAAACAAAAATAGTTTTGAATACCGATTCTACGTACACTCTCTAACTTGCACTAAGGATTAAAGACTTACCAAATCTCAAGGCAGTTGGCTATGGTTTACACTGGATCGTTCACTTGTTGAGCGAATAGGCAATACATTAGGATCTCCGTTAGCTTTCTCGTCTGCTGTATTGTTATTATTATTATTATTAGTTACAACAGAGCTGCTCCTTCTCCTTCCATTCCCGTTCTCTCTTGTTACCGATTTAATATCAAACAAACATGATTCTGATTCTATGTCGGATTCAGCCTGCAAATAACACAGAGGATTATTAACATTTCATTAGCTACAAATTGCAAACTTTTTTTTTTATCAGATTACAAGTACAAAAACTTAAATTTATTTTGGTCTGTACAATAAGTTTTAATTCTTATTTAAAACTTCCTATCTTCATAATTCATGATCATTAATGAATTTTCTTTAAAATGTGTTTAATAAAATAGGTGTTGTTTTATAATGGTGTAAATACAAATCATGTTTACAATTGCATCAAAGAACTCCTAAATATTGTCCTAGTTTATTATCTAAGGTTTTTTTTTTTGTTTATATACATTGGTTATTTCATTATCTTTCCTGACACCTTACCAAGTATATATGGCACTTCTTTAGATTGTTACTCCCCTATGATTTTTTAGGATATAAACGACTTTGACTAACTAATTATTAAGATAAATGAATGTTTAGTCCATTGTACTTTCGGACAAACAAATATCAAACATCTGTTTTTATAAGGGGAGTGACACTCTAAAGAAGAACATTGTTACGCAATATTCTTCTTAGATATACCTTCTTTAGATTGTTACTCTCCTCTGTTTTTTTTTTTTTATAAGGGGAGTAGCAATCTAAAGAAGTGCCATACATATTTCAGTCTTACAAATTACTCTTTTCCCCTATCTCTTATATAATAAGTTTCTATATTTATATTCATTGATAGTTCTGGAGATGTGGTTGACAAGAAATTACAGTTTTCTGAAGGATTAGTATGGGAAAATATTGTGAGTTCATCTTTTTGGAACCCTAATTTCCTGGACTCTTAAATGCATTTTAATTGTAAATTCATTCTATTTTAGTATTTTGTACCTAAACTTCATTATTGTATTACAAAGTGAATAATATTGTTTAAAAAAAACATGTAACGGAATGATTGAAAGTTGTCATTGCATGAAGTCCATGTATGATGTAAATTTTTCAGACAATGAAAAATCGCTAGTTTCAACATTTGGTGAACTTATTCGTATTGTCATGTTTTTATATTTGGCAGTAAACCGTTTTTAAATTTCTCGATACCAAATAACGTTATTATTATAAATTGAAGAAGAGCTTACCATAGATACTTACAAGATCTGAGTTTCCTGGATATATTTTTGGCTAAATGTAATAAAACATTTTACAGCAGAAGCATATAAAACTAGATGAATCAAACTGAATTTAAGTCCTACTTAATTCTTTAATTGTGTAGAATTTATGTATGAGGATCCTCAGTATAGTGAACTCCCAACCCAGCAAGTATCGACAGTAAGCCTTTCTTCAAAAGGTTACTAGCTTGGGGTTCATTCATTGATAATATTATTTTATAAGTCAAATTCTATTTATCTTTTGTTACAACTGTTGAAACATAATATAGGATAGGGTATAAACTTGGGTGGCCATAAAAAGTTTATTCTAAAATGAGACATTGGAATGGGGTGGTTGAGCAAGAGCAGCCCCAGTTGGGAAGGGGTGTTGAGGTATGGGGCCCATGGGAAATTTTTGAATTTTATGGAAAAATATGCATTCTTTGGTAAAATTTTCACTATTGACATCAATTAGTAAATCTGCACTATTTGGCCCACCTATTTCGTATTGTCCGATTTACTTCTTTTTTTTTTAACTGTTTCTTTTTACACTGTAAAAACAATTTTGGCTGTAGCATCTTAATAAATTAAATAGATTAAAAACATACCCAAAGTGCCACATATTAGGGTAATGATAGAAGGTTATGATTAGCCTAGGTCAAAAAGTACAAACCTAACATGTCACATTTTTCAAAAACTGGGAAATTTTCAGAAACTAATGGGATGCCTTCAATAGCTTAAAATATTGGGTCTGTGTGTCAAAATGGGAGTCATGGTCACCCTATATAAACCGAAAGATTTGTTTATTCTTTTCGAACCCTCAGGGTTACAGAAGCATTGTGATAATTGTGAAGAAGAATAGTCTGGTTTTGTCTCCAAATTAAATGCATTTCAGACATCAATAAACTTATGTTATCCTGAGTGTTAACAATTTTTAAAAAAATATATATTTTCAAAATAAACTTCTTTTCTCATTTTGATGAAATTTTAAAATATTTCAAAGTTAGCCCACAGGTGTTAATGCCCACAGGTGTTAATGCCCACAGGTGTTAATGCCCACATGTAAATTTCAACTTAGTTCCCCTCTTACACTTGTGCACAAACATTTTTCTGTTAATGCACTTTAAATTTACTGCAGATGAGGGTCAGCCACAGATAGGCCAATATTAATTTTAACTTTCATTGCACATTATTTCCTCGATTTTTAATTGGGTCTTATTTACTTTATACTTATTTCACCATTCGTCCAGTGATCGGATGCAAGCAAGCTAAAATAATTGGAAGTATTTTTCTTATTTGACATTTTTTAGATAGCTTTACTAAAAATAAATGTAACACATGCCTAAACTATCTAGAATAGATACTAACTCTAGGGTTAGGCAGTAAATATTTTATTGCTAACATATTGTAGAAAAGTAAAAAAAAAAAAATCTTACTCATAATTATTAAAGAATTTATTTCAAAACCGGAAATTTGTGAATGAAACTAATTTATCAATTGATAAATTGAATTTATTAGAGCTAAAATGTTCAGAAGTAGGTTTATGTAAGACATTAAATTCTGAATAAAACTCATGAAAGGAAACATTAATTTAATTTCTTACTACATATATGAGTTTATCTAGGAAATCAACTGTACATATACGTAACTATTACTAACCAAGCAATGGCAACTTTGTAAATACTTATGACTGCTTTTAAAATAAATAATAATTGTGTAAAGGGACAATTTATTTCTGAAAAATCAGTATCTCATTGTGTGGCTATTATTTATTCTCTGAGAGACATATTTGACAATATATGTATAATATAAAGAGATACTTACCGTCGATACTTGCTCAATCTGGGGATCACTGGACTAGTTTCTGCTATATGCCTCATAAAACTCGTAAGTCTTCATGAGACTCTCTTGTAGACTTTACGAGTTTTTATGAGGCCTATAGCAGAAACCTGCCCTGAGATCCTCAGATCACTGAGTTCATTATAATTGCCAGAGTTCTATATTCTTCTGCTGATGACAATAATCCCTAGATCGAGCAAGTATTGAGGGTAAGTATCTCTTCATATCATAACTTACTAACTTGAGGTAATAATCCTAAATTTTAAATATAAATAAAGTAAAACCCCACTTACACGACAACCTCAATTTCAAGTGCAATTTTCAAATCCCCTTGAGATTGCCATAACACATAATGTTAAATTAACCTCAATAATGCGACTATTATTATCCAAACAACCTCAATAACATGGATTTTTTTTTTTCCAATTCTTAACGAAACTCACAACCTCATTTTGAGAGGTCAACCTCTATAACACGACTCTATAAAGGAATGGGTCGAAGTTGAACAAGTCTGGTCTTAAAAACCTCGATAACACGACTGATAGCCAAAATAACCTTGATAAGATAACAACCCTCAACAAAAAGTGCACCTCAATAACAAGACTGTTTCCCTAATCCCCTTGAGACACTTCTTATCGAGGCTCTACTGTATTTATAATAAAAAAAGATAAGATAAATATATGGAGCAGACTTGCATAATTCACATTATTAGATTTTAAAACCTCTTTTTAATTTTTCCCTGATTCTGTATTTTTTTTTTTTTTTTTTTTTTTGTACCACTGTTTCATACTATCTGTACAACTTTTGGGCAAACAATTCTGTTTTACAGTAATCTGTGCATTCATGATACATTTACTTTCTTATTGAGTTTTTTTTTTTAAGTATTTGTGTTATTAGAAACATTTTTGTTTCATCAACTAACTTCGTAATATTTTGACAAGTGTATTATCTGAAGAAAATTATTATGTGTATGACCATTTAAAATTAATGACTTTGATCTTAATTTTATAGAGTGACTCTATTTTACTTTCTATTTAGTGAAAAAAAAAAAAAAAAAAAAATATTAGAATGTGTTTCATGAACAATTAAAGTATTTTAATCTTAATACTATATTTTGGGATTTAATGTCTCTTTTAGTTTATTAGTACAGCATCAATATAAATGAAGATACATACTATCCCTATATTTATCTTTCATTTTCAAAATAAAAGCAATGAATGAATTCTTTACATTTTTTGAAATTATAATTTCCACTTGCTAACATCATACTATCATTTCCCCTTCAGACTTAATCATAATTTCATTCTATTTTTAGGTCCATGATGAAATCCTCTATAAACAAGTTGAATTTTTCTATTTGTAATTTATTGAGACTGCATTAGCTATATGCTTTGCTACATTTTCTTATTTTATTTTTTTATTTAATAACAAATATTAAATAATATGATATATTTGTTTAAAATGGTTATAAATATTTATGCATCAAGGGTGTCTTCCTGTTACCAGTAAATTATGAAAAAAGGAAATTATTTACATTCTAAGAATTTTAAGCGTGCAAATATGTAGTTGAAGCTTCCATTGGAAATAAAGCAATGATTTTTAAATAATATAAGAAATTTATGAATGTGGCCTCAGGCATGGGATTTTTTTAATTTATGGCCAAAAATTTAGCCACAACGATTTGGCTTGTAGAATGAGGGACAATCTCAAACTCACAAAATTGAAATTAGAGAGATAAAAAATAATTAAATGTATAGTTTACAAACAGCCAAAGATCTATTTGTTTGTGTTTCATCCAATCTTTTGTAATTTTATTAAAGCAAATTCGTAGCATTTAATCCCTTAAAGTAAATAAACTGAAAACTGCTATTGAACATTGCTGGAAAAGTCTCACTAGACATTCAAATATCAATTAAATATTGTTAGGGGAATTTACAAAATATATTTTATAAATATTCTCATATAGTCACAATTTTTTAAAAATAATTCTGGGCATTACCACAGTTTTTGCTAAATGCAGTGAAGCACGTAAATAATCTCTCTTATGCTTCAGTGGGAGCCAGGGTGGCTGAAGGGCTCTAGGCGCTCCCCAGTTATCAATATGTCGAGGTGACACAAGGTTGTGGGTTCGATCCCGTGCCTTGATACTATAAAAACATCTTTGAATCTCGGACAGAGCTGGGCGAAGGACACCACGGGCAATCTTCCCCCGCTCTTTGCTTATATAGCTTACTAATGATCACACCATACTCGCTTTGGCGGTACAATGTACAAATGTATGATGTGTGAAGTAGCTGGAACTCTCCACCACGAGGCTAGTAAAATGGACCTAAAAGGCGGCCTAATTGCTAGTATCGAACAAGTGGTTCGTCCTACCCGTTCTAGTAGGAAGTACTAGATTACTATTACTGCTAATACGTGCTTAAGTTAGTTTGCCTTGAGTTCAAATGAAACCTTTCAGTCCTCTTTCCCCTTGCTTATATTTTTGATTAGTTTTTCAAGTCAACTATTTACATAGTTAACATTAAATATACACTTGTTTTTCATTTTCAAACCATCCTTTTAGAAGTTAGGCCCTCCGCACACGGAGCAACTCAAAACAAACTGATTACAAACTCAAATCACCAACCAGTTGCCTAAGAGTTTCAACCTGTGTAATTGAATAATTGGACTCCGCACATGGAGCAACTCGTTACAAACTGGGTTTGCTTTCTGTCAACTCAAAAATGACTGGAGTTTCCAGTTGAGTTTGTTTTGAGTTGCTCCGTGTGCGGAGGGCCTTAGTATTGCATTTTAATACAATATTATACTTTATTTATAATCTGAACGATGCACAGGGAAGGAAGGATGTGGAAAACACCCATTGATGTCTCCACGGCTTCATTAATGTATTTTTTTTTATTTATTATAATCACGCATAAAAAACACATGTTATGAACCCACCTTTAAAAAATACAAATATTTGTTTATGCTATATTATATTACTGTATATATTGCAAGCATAGTCTTATACTGAGAGGTATGAACAGACTAGAAGTGTTAAACACAAACATTTGTTCGTTGGAGAAATATAAAATAGATCTTTCGCTTTTCATAAAATATAATTATAAACATGTTTATCTTACTAACTGTAATGTTATGGGGTGAGTGTCTCAAGTTATGATTTTAAGTTAGTTAAAAGGATAAATAATGACAAACCAAGTGAAAATGTCACTCAGTGTATGGCTTTTTAATTATTTACATTAGTGATTTCTAATACCTATACTCTAAAAAGTGCTCATAATATAGCAGGACTTCTTAAATCTCTAATTATTTTACATTTTCAAGTACCTCTGATAATGCACAATTTGTGGTGGGAGTTTTAAATTTTATTGTGTTGTGCAGAAGCACACACTGAGAACATCTTCATCTCTTTAGAATTTGGTTTGCCGTTTGGTCATGAGGAGGGAAGCAAGCACCGATTTCACAATTAGATTTCTCTAGATTAAAAAAAAGAAAAAAAAAGAAAAATTAGATGGAACCTTAGAAAAAAATTAAATTAGAACTTGTAATCATCCAAGTTCTAAAAAAAAATCCTTTCGAGCAAAACTATAATTTTTAAATGATAAAGCGTTGATCGGAAAATAATTAAGGTTTTGCTTCATAAAAGAAAATTTAAGACTCTAGGTAATTTTTTATCTTTAACAGAAAAAAGTGCTTTTTAAGCTAAGTAAAATATAAGTGGGTCTAATGAAAGCTTAGAGTTTTAGAAATATATCATTAGGGGGACAACCAAGCAAAGAAAGAAGTCACTGATTTCTAGATATTAAAATTGTGGGGACAATATGTTGTGTTACTTTTTATCAACCTCTCTAGACGTAATTATGAAGTGGTACCACAAAATCTCAGTAAAACAAACCAATAATTGATCTATATATATTTTATCTCCAGTAGGGAGAAAAAGTTATGATTTTGGATTAGTTTAGAGGGACTAAAGCAGGTCTTTTCTTCCCTGAACTTAAAAAGTAAGTACTGCCAACTTAATTATTTTATAAATAGTAGAGAATGATTGGCTAATGTCATAAAGTTGTTGAAATCAGGTTGGCAAAATTGCTTTTTCGACCTTCTTTATCATTGTTTATAACCTGCATCTAAATAACCTTCTATTTGAGTTTAATTCCAATTCTTATTTGTTTTTAATATTGAATCTCTTATATCTATGCTATTAAAAAGTGCTAATAATTATTGGTATTTATTAAAATAATAAATAAAAACTTTGAAATGGACAAAAATGTGTATTTTCTCCCAACTGGAGATAAAATATTGTATGTACCTCGTGAGTAAAGTGCCATTATTCCCCTCGTGATAATTATCTCCCTTGGCAGCGCCTCGGGAATCAAAAACTCTAATTCCCTCGGCTTTGCCTCGGGATTTAGGGAGCATGGTTCCTTCGGCTTCGCCTCAAGAACCAATTTTTTTGCTCAGGGAATAATGGCTTTCTTTACTCCCTAGGTGCATAAATAACTATTTTTTTGTTTTAACAAATATTAATCCTTTATATCCAATAGATTAGGAAATTATCATTAAATTTTGTTAATTGTCCATAACGCTGGTTATTAGAAGAACACCCTTGTAGATAAAACAGCCATGCTTAACATGCAAGCTGTTTTCAGTGTTTGACCTTTTTGTTTTCCGTTGCAATAGATTTTTTATAACAGCAATTTGCTCTGAAAGCAGCGTGATTGTTAAGCATAGCATTGCACTGTGAGCCATTAATTTGCTATACTATTGGAGAACTTACCATTAATGTGCATACAGATTAAAACAATTATTAAATAAGACCTGCTTTTGTCAATTGAAAAGTTCTTGAATAACATTTAACTTATTACCTAATAAAGTTCAAAAGGAAAATTAATATATTTTTTTCAGTCCTAATTCAATTTTTATAGGAAAATTCATACCAGTAATAGTTATGGTCAGGGTCAATTACTCTAAACATTTTAATTTTGATGTAAAGATAAATAAATTCTCGCGAATAGATGCCTTTAGGAAATTTTTTTTTTTTCCGCTATTCAGAAATATCGCTGGATGAATCTTGAATTTTTTGTTAAAACCAAATGCAACTAAAATCAATATTTTTTTTTCTATTGCATAGAAAATTGTATTGATCAATATTCTCATTTTGTCGTTTTTAAGGTTTAAAATGAAATCATTTTATTTCTTCTCCTTTTAAAAATCCAAGTATGGAAAGTTTGTGTGATAAATTTCAAAAGTTTTCTGTTTTTTTTTCTATTACTGTTATTGAAACAAAAACAAAATGGATAAAATCTTGTATTTTTAAATAAACTATGTTATGTAGAATATTACCAGCTCGAAGAAACCCTGAGTAAAGGCAAAATACAGCTTTTTTTTTTTAAAAAAAAGAACAAAGAGAAGGAACAAAATTATTTATTTTTAAACCCTAAAAATGACAAAATGAAAATTTAGATCAATATTGCTCTGTGCAATACGCAATCAAATAAGGGTTCACCACCAAGAAAAAAAATGAAATAAATTATTTTTGTTTCCCCCAGTATCTGTATAGAAGTGTTTCCTATATTATATTTTCAATTCACTTATATTTAGCTGTTTTATTTTATTATTATTATTTTTTTTAAATAAATAATTTGTTCAAGCTTTGCCAATTTTAAAAAAGTGTAAATATCAATAGAATATATGTTGTACTTTATTAAATAAAACATGTTTTTCTGTGGTGTATTTGTTGTATACCTACCTATTGAATAAGGTTTTCTAATTACATAGATTATATGTAACTATTTTTAATTTAATGCTTTAAAATTGTTCATCAAATAGAATATTTGTAGTACATAAGTTTCTGCATCTGAAGTCATCATAACAATCTAATATTTTTATTCAAAATTTATATTATTGAAAAAAAAATAAACAATAAATGTAACATCATTAAAGAATTTGCAGCTGAATAGAAAATAAACAACATTTACGACATCCTAACTGCTTATTTTATATAGTTGGATTATATTTACATTGCTTATCTTAACTTAAGAAAATGTTGCTGCTATTTTTGATTTTGCAGAGAAATATTTATTTTTAAAAAATACATAGGGATATTATCCTTAAATATTTTCTCTAATTAATTATTAAAACCTTAATTTTTAAAACAAATTCTTCAATTAATAAGAAAGATCCTAGAGTGTTATTTTATGTTTCATAGGTATTTTATTTTTGTTTCAAAAGGTTCAAAAGTTTTTGTTTTAATAACTTTAGGTCTGCTAGCAAAATTTTAGTCTTGGGGTAAGCTTGTGCTAGCAGGTTCTATCACGAATTATAAAATCAGCTGTAGAAAAATTAAAATTGATTTTCTTTTCATTACATTTCACATTAAGTGATAAGTGAATAAAACATTGTAATAGCAAAAAAATCATTGTGATACAAAAGTTTGTGAAAATCTCATGTGCAAACCACATTTATCAACCACCTTTTCTGTGCTTATTTTGTGTAATGTATCACTTGATAGTTGAAATGTTAGGGAAAAGAAAGTGGCAAATATAATAATAAGTAATAAGTCAGTGGGAGGAATTTTTATGTATATATATAATTTTTTTGTAATTTAAAATAGCTTTATTTTGAATTAAGCAAGTTGGTAAATAAAGCAAAAATAAAAATAAAACAAAAAACCACACTATACCTAATTCCTCCTAGGTATTTTAAAAAGACATATTTTAAACACATTAATAAAAAAAAATCATTCCATGCAAAAATATAAAAAAAAATAAAATAAAGAAATTAATACGAACTGTTAAAAAACATTTATTTTCCATGGTTGAACTATCTCTATTCGAAAAAAAAAAAATTTTTTTTTTGGTATGTTGAGCAAAGCGGAAGAATTAATCGTCTTGTAATTTAAATTAGCCGTGAAGAATCTAAATGGATGAATTTATTTAAATTATTTTAATCTTTATAAAGTTGACTTTAGATGATTAACTTTTTTTTCTAATTAAATTATAATGAGTATATATAAGTATATCACAGGCTGAGAATTTTTAGTTGAAATTCGTTTATTTGTTTAGCCATTATTTGTGTTAGCTTCTTATATTCATCTCCTCCTTTCCGATAATCTTGTGAAACAGAACAGAGAAAAAAAGAAACAAAAATGGATGTTACTTTAATTGATTTTTTTAGTTATAAACTTTAGAAATTATTTTTAAAAACAAAAACTAATGATATATTTCAATGTAGTTTATATGAATGGCAATCCATGATTAGAGTTTCAATTTATTAACATAAATGTGAGTATCCTATATTTTTTTTTTTTTTTTGTTTTTCGATGGATTTTTTAGGTGTTGAAATAATTTTAATAAATCAAAAACTTTTCGTTTTCATATATTAATTTATTTTGAAACGTTTCGACCCTTATCTGCTTTATAAGGTCATTTTCAATCAAATTTCGTTTTCTAAAAATGAAAAAAACATTAACAATAATTAGTCACACTGCTTTTTTCACATGTTTTATACATATTAACAGTGTGAAATTATAAATTTTAAGATATTTCTTCTACATTCCTCCTTTTTTGAGACACATATAACAACTAATTAAAAAATTCTACTTACAAGTCAAAATAACATTTAGATGTGTGTCATAAAATTCCTCGAAGAGAGTTTGTCAAATTAATAAATAATATAATATAAATTTTATAATGCATTTTTCTACTCCACCAACTACATTACACAGTCTGAATATTATTAAACATTTTAAAATTTAAAATAAATTGCATAAATTTACAAAAAACAAATAACAATTTAACATAAATATCACAGATTTTAAGGACATGTTAGAAAAGTA
>KZ651039.1:307781-342882 GCA_001010745.2 Gerris buenoi
TATTTTTTTTTTTTTGATAAATTAATTCCTAATTTCAAATCAGTCACTGGTAAAAAGAAAAACTTCAATTGGAAACATTTATAATTATCAATTTTCCTGTTGTAAGTTGATACTTCTAATATTTTTTTATTTAATTAATTAAAAAAAATATAGATAATAACATTCCAGCAACCTATACATTTTTAAGAATAGTTAAAAATTAATATATTGAATATAATACCTGTCTAGTTTGTGGATAAGGTGACAATCTGTCTGACGTGTCACTACCACAAGAGCTACTTTCAGATAATTCTGTTGCGAATTTTCTGCTTGCTCTTGGCGAAGAGGGTGGTCTTCTACTGCACACCTGCGACTGTATGTGTTCACATATCCTTCTAAACCTTCTTATATTACCTACATCAAAAAATTAAGAAGAAATGATGAATAGTCTAAGGCACTGTATACAAGTGTATTTAAGGCACTGTAATAAGTATTTATTAGTTAAGAACATCGTTCAAACAGTTACCTGATAATAGGGTGAAAGTAACTGCAAACAAATATTCTTTAGGATTGTTAGGTTTCGCCACTGATGATATATCAACTTGAAACCTAACTTGTCTTTGAAACATTGCTGCACTAGCAGTACCTCGCCTGTACTCCACTCGGAATGACATTGGACTAGATACGCTGTGGCTTAGTTCTGCTATCTAGAATAGAATGCATCGGTTAATTTTTAAATTAAATATTTTTCATTTCTATTGATAATAAATAAAATTATCAACAATGTGTTAAATACTATTAATTTTGATAAAAATATAAATTTCTTGATACACTAATATGTAAAAAAAAGAACAATCTTGACTCATGCCTAATAAAATCCATTGCCATCATATTTATTTGATATGTTTCTTGATCAATAAATAATTTCAGGTCACTACATAACACATAGAATTTTACTAAACATTCTCCTCTAGTAAATATGATTGTGTTTGTGGACTGTATGAGCTAATAACCCAATAATATATTAAAACATACTATAGAGATAATATTTTGTGGATTTTCTCTAAATATCTTGGATCATATCTTCAGTGGCTCTATAATGTGTGTAAATAAGTTTTCTAAATTTATTAAAGTGGACCATAACAATTAAAATAAAGAAAACAACGTTTTTACCGATATCTTACGTTCTAGTGTAACAATTTTACGAATAAAACTTCATACACATCGTCATGTGTGTCGTGTACTATTGAAGCAGGCATTTAAAGTTTCAACCTGATACAAGCAGAAGTTTTTGTGTAGTGAAGTGCTATATTTTATAATATTGTTATGTGATACCCTATAGGCACACCCATAGGGGGAGGGCTGAAGCCTCCCCCCCCCCCTATGGGTGTGCCACTGCATATCCCTATAATATAGTAGGATGTTATCTCTATCATGTGTTAAAACATATGAAGGGGATCTGGAGTTAAGTGGACTGAGTCTATAAGACCTGTTATGTTGTTTTTGTACTCTGTACCTCTGAGACCAAATCAGCTGAACATTAAGCGTTACCAAGAACTGCTGCCATCTAGGAGTCCCACGAGGTACTTGTAATAAGAACACCCGAGTGAATAATAAGTACAATATTTATTATAAAACGAACATATAAACGAATATTATAAAAACCTAATGTCAGTCTGTTTTGACATGATTGTCAAGTATACTACATCTTTTCCCCTCTTTCTTGCTCCTGTTCTATTGTAGCTCTTAGACTTGGTGGTCTTCTGCTCCTCATCTGATCTGCCTGGAACCTCTTTTCTACACCCTCTACTTCAACGTGGTAGGATAATGGTCCAGTGCAGGCTGTAACCTGTCCTGCGATAAAACCTTTACCTCCAGCTACCTGTACCCAAACTGGATCTCCCACCTCAAACTTCCTTTCCTTGACATGTTGGTCGTGGCTTAACTTTTGTTTCACTATTGATTGGTCCATTTTTCCTTCTACGTTCGGCTTCAACAAATCTAGGCATGTTCTTAACCTTCTGCCAAACAATAGCTCTGCGGGGCTTCTACCTGTAGAACTCTGCGTCGCATTCCTATATGCCATAAGAACTTGCGCTAATCTTAAATTTCTATCCCCTGGGCCCGAAGCTTTAAATCTTTCTTTAAAGGTGCGATCAGCTCTTTCTGCCAGCCAATTTGATTTAGGGTGATAAGGTGTTACTCTGATGTGGATGATGTTGTTTCCCTTACAGAAGTCCGCGAATTCACCACTAGTAAACTGCGGTCCATTGTCTGACACAATAGTACAAGGCACTCCGAATTGTCCAAAAAGCGTTCTTAGAAGTTCTGTCGTTTTTCCCGTTGTCGTTGATTTTGTCGGTAGTACTTCTAGCCATTTGCTGTATGCATCAATAACAATCAACCAATGCAAACCTTCTACCGGACCTGCATAATCAATATGCAACCGTGACCATGGTTCTGCCGGGATAGACCACGAATATAATGGAGCTTCTACCTCCCTAGGACGTACCTGTTGGCATTTTGTACATTCCTTTACAAATGCTTCTATATTGCTGTTTAAATTAGGCCAGCACACTTGGAACTTAGCAATGGACTTCATGGCTACAATGCCAGGGTGACCTGCATGGAGCATTTCTAAAATATTACGTCTTAAAGAGGTTGGTACTACTATTCTTCCCTGCCCCAACATTACTCCCTTTTCCAACGAAAGTTCTTCCTGCTTATTGTAAAAAGATTCTAAGCCTGCTTCTTGTATGACCTTCTTTTCTGGTCATTCTTGTTCCAAAAAACGAATTATTTTTGAGAGAACCTGATCTTCTAATGTACGCTTCTGCAATATTCTCGTTGTAACTGGCATATCCTGCAATCTCATTTGGAATAAATGGTTGTCGTATTCAGTATCCTTCTTTTCCATTTCAGACTTATCGCTTACAGCTGGTAACCTAGATAGAGCATCTGCTGCTGCATTCTCTGTCCCAGATACATGCTCAATTTTATAACAATATGCAGCTAGTTGCAAAGCCCACCTTGTGAGCCTGTTAGCTGCTGTCTTCGGGATTTCACTATTCTCTCTTAGTAAATATACCAGAGGTTTGTGGTCTGTTCTTAAGCTAAATAGTCGGCCATAAATATATTGGTGGAATTTATTTATAGCAAACATTATTGCCAATGCTTCTTGATCTAAGGTTGAATATTTCTTCTCAGCTGCTTGTAGTGTCCTAGAGGCAAAAGCTATAGGCTTTTCTGTTCCACAACTCTCTCTTTGCAACAAAACAGCGCCTAATCCTTCTTCACTTGCATCAGCAGCAACAATAATTTCTTTTTCTGGATTATAATGTGTCAATGTTCCAGCTTTTGTAATAGCTTCCTTCAACTTTTTGAGACACTTATCATCCTCTTTTGTCCACTCCCAGCGTGAATGCTTTTTCAGCAACCGATGCAAAGGAGCACATTCTGACTGCAACCGAGGAACAAACCTACTGTAGTAGTTCACACTGCCTAATAAGGATCTTGGTTATTTCTGAGTTTTCGGAGCTGGAATTTGCATTATAGCTTCCACATGTTCCATTGTGGGGTGTATTCCTTCACAGTTCAACCTATGACCTTGTTATGTAATTTCTTCCTTCATCCAGTTGCATTTTTCCATTTTTACCCGAAATCCGTGAAACTGCAACCTCTTCAGCACTTCTCTTAGATTTTGAATGTGTTCCTCTTTTGAGCGCCCTGTTACTATAATATCATCGAGGTAGCAGGTAACTCCTGGTATTCCTTCTAAGACAGTATCCATCAGTCTCTGAAAAATACTAGGGGCCGAAGACACTCCAAAAGGTAATCGCTTGTATGTAAAATATCCTACGTGCGTGGCAATAACATAATATTTCTTACATTTTTCTTCCACTTCTAATTGTAAGTATGCATCTCGTAAATCAATAGTGCTAAACTCTCTTCCGTTTGTCAACTTTTCCATGATTTCTTCAAACCGTGGCAGAGGATGTCTATCAACTATAATATGTTTGTTAATTGTCACTTTAAAATCAGCGCATAATCTAATTTTATTATTTGGTTTTGGCGCTACCACTATAGGAGATGCCCATTCAATTGGTGTCGTAGCATCAACTGGTTCTATCACCCCTATGTCAACAAGCCTTTTTAACTCCTCTTCTACCTTCTTTTTTAGAGCAAATGGGACTGGACGTGGTTTAAACACTTTTGGAGTAGCCTCTTCTTTCATGTGAATGTTAGCTTTATATCCTTGCACCCTTCCCAACTCATTTTTAAATAATTCCCCATAATCTTTTTTTAATTTGCTTATTTCTTTGTTTTTGTCTAACTCTGTTGTTTTTACCGAGCATATTCTCAAACCAGGTGGTAGAGGCAGATTGAATTCTAAGGTCCAAGAAAATCCAAACAGTGGTACTTCGTACGCCTTTACTACGTACAATGATAGAACTTTTTTTCTTCCAAATGCTGACACTGTTACTGTGGCTTTCCCCAATGTTTCAATTTCAACATCTGTATATGCCTTCAGACTTTTAGTAGGTGTGATGTATGGTGAACCAATCCTCTTCCATAATGCTTTACTAATAACCGTTTCACAAGCTCCCGGATCATAAAGCATTTCTACTTTTTGCCATTTATAACATCCAAAAATCCCTTTGAACCTTTCGCTACAGCATTTATTTCATATAGAGTATCCGAATGCAAACTGTCTTCCTCATCAGCACATTCTATTTTCCTTGCAACTCTTCTATCTTTAATGCCTCCACCTTGAACTTCAGCTCTTCCTGTTTTAAGACATGCCCGTGCAAAATGATCTTTGCCTTTGCACGATGAACAGACTTGCCCTAAAGCTGGACATTTCTCCCCATTCCGGTGCATTCGTCCACGGCACCCAAAACAGTCCATTCCCCGCTCTAATTTTGTAGGAAAAGGTTGTTTCCTATCCCGGATAGCTTGTGATCAGTTACTTTGTTTGTGCTCATTTGATAGTTAGAAGTACCATGTCCTAATTCCTTTATTCTTCTTTGTTGGGTTTGTGCTTTTTCTAGGCTTATTAGCGTCTGTTCCACTTGCTCCAATGATGCTTCATTCGACGGGTGTGATTTCAATACCTCCTGCTGCCAGTTGGTGTCATTAATCCCGATAACTAGTTGGTCCCTCAGTCGTTCATCCAACGAAGCACCAAATTCACATTTGCCTGCCTGTGCCCTTAGTCCTGCCAGGAACTGTGTGACAGACTCATCTTCTCTGCGTTTACTTGCTGTAAATGTCATTCTTTCAGCTAAAACACATGAGCTCTTTGTATAATACTTGTATAGCACTTCTTAAGATCACTATAAGGAATCTCATTTACAGTTATAGGGCGGAAATGGTCCACAACGATTTTAAATCCTCTAGGACCTATTCTGGCTAAAAATAGTTGTCTTCTCACCAACTCAGGAATTATATCAGATAAAAATCCATGAATAGCTAATTCATTTTCAAATCTTAATATATAATATTCCCATTCTTCCTCACTGGGGTCAAAACTGGGAAAACGAAATCAGCTCATACGTTCCTCCAAAGATGCTTTTGTTGACGGCAAATTGTTTTTCATGTTAGTAGTCTCTCCCCTATCAGACTCTCTATCAAAACTATCCCCTATTGTCTTTCGATTTTTCTTTGGGCCCATTTTCTTTTATTAATTTGTCTTATGGTTTTGACAGGTAACTATGTAACTTCTTAATAATACCATGTAAATGCATTATTCACCTTTCTGCGATCCAATTTTCCGACTGCGCCAGATGTAATAAGAACACCCGAGTGAATAATAAGTACAATATATATTATAAAACGAACATATAAACGAATATTATAAAAACCTAATGTCAGTCTGTTTTGACATGATTGTCAAGTATACTACAGTACTAAGGACTTATTTATCTATTGCACTGAAAAATATACATTTTTAACTATACCGAAGAAAGGTAGAACATATTTTGGTCCAATTTAACCTGAACACCCTCATTTCTAGGTCAAGCATATTCATCCTCCGGAACACACTGTTCCCTTATTCCCAATTTGAGTAGGGGAATGAAAATGATTGTATAAGGGTAATCAATATGGATGTACCAATACTACTAACAGTTATCTGGAGTATAGGAAACTTGATTAGTAACTTTTTTATTTGTCCAGTTGGCATTTCATCTTCTTGAATCCCTTTGAATTTATCTACAGTCAATCTGATCTTTTCTACATAATAGTGTAAATTTTCTACTTTATTTTTAGGATTCATACTAATATCTACTTTTAAAGTGGATTCTACAAAGAAAACCTTCATGTTAAATTTATTGCATCATTTGCTGGTTTGAACTTCTTTAATTTAATATTTGAACAATCCTTAACTGAAAGCTAGAAGTTTATAATAGACTAGAACAGAAGAAATGCATTTTTTCGAAACGTCGATCTATCCTAAACTTTGATTTTTACATATGATTGATCCTCACATCCTTAGTTTCTATATAGTCTAATGTAGAGCTATTTCTTAGCTTAATTAATAATTATATTTATTAAAACAACTGCAAGGCACACAAACCTCATTTTATTAATTTTAAATTAAAGAATAAGAAAGTATTAGTTTATTTAATTTTAAATTAAATATATTTCTACCTAAAAAAAAAATAGTTTATTTAACATAATATGAAAGACGTCTACAATCAGCTTATTATACTATTTTTGTGCATTATTAGTTTACTGTCATCAATTGAAGGGTTCACTGTTAGTATAAGGAGGATCTGGAGATAATTTGGAATGAAATTATTAGTAATAGCAAATATTTCTAATATGGCCTAGAATGGATTGCCTGTTATGGGCTATTAGTTCAGGGATGGGTGTTGCTTAATTGTTAGAGTACTAATTGCCACTTGAATCCAAGGCACTGATAGTATGCCTAGTGATGGTATGCATCCCAGGTAGAAAAATGTGTTTCACATTGATGGTCTTATGAAGTGGATGTTCCGAGAGGCTAATGTCCTCCTACCAAGCAGGAGGGTACCAGGTTTGCTCAATGGACTTATCTATGTGGTCTGTGTCTTCTGGCTACAACATGAGCCTTTGGACTCAATAAGGGTTAAGAAAATTAATAGGGCTACTACTTAATGATAGGCTAGGGGGCCTGGGTGGCTCGGAGGCTAGAGCACTTGCCTTGTGATAAGGCAAATAAGCAGCCTTGAGCAGGGTCAGAAGACCGCCTCTGACCACAGCTTTGGGTTCAATTCCCGGACTGGGCCCCTTGCTCAATGTCCACCCAGCATTGTTTAAGCAAATGGGAAGCTCCTCGAAAGTGTGGCGCCACTAGGTTTCGGCTTGGAAACCATGATGATGACACTCTTGGTTGTAATACATCCAGGAGGGGAGTCATGGTTAACGACCATATTGTCACATGAATGTAAATATGTCAGTCCCTAACCTGGGTTTCAATGGATGAACCTAAGTGGTCGTGTAAAAGCCCCCGGAATAAAAAATAAAATAATAATAATGATAGGCTAATTGTCATCAGCAATAGAAAATAGAACTTTAAGATCCCTTCCATTTGTTGTTTTAATCTCCAGATCACAAGTATTAATAGTTGTAACCATACTTTGCTTTATAACTTACTAATTTGAGATAATGACCCTTGTATTGATAACATTGATTATAAATTTTTGTATTATATACAGTTTGAAAAATAAGAGAATAGAACTAAAAACATTGTAGTCTATCCGATTATGAAAAAATATATACATATGTGTGATGTTCCTATTTAGATGCCCTGAAATTGTTCTATATTACACAAATGCAGACACTCCCTGACTTAAAACTGTTTTATTTATTTATTTTTTTTTTTTATTTACAAACATCTTTTCGGCTTTACTACAGTGTGTCATTGCATGTATTCTAACATAATTACTAGTAAAATTTAAACTTTTTAGTAAGGAGACAATTTAATTATAAGATTTAAACTTAAACTTTGTTTTCCTCAAAAAGCTCTATATAGCTGATAATACCTGTGTTGAGCCATGTAATTAAATTGTTATTGTTAGTTGTATTATTGCATCTTTAAGGACAGCTAGGGCAAACTATCATGCTTAAATTAGTTCTAGTAATCATTAATTACTTTTATTTTGACTTACATAATTCATCTCAAGTCAGGGAGCACCTGTTTAAATTAATAAATAACAAAATGTCACAAGGAAACTAAATACAAAGAAAATAAGAAAAATGTTGTAGATAATAGAATTAAATATTTTTAGGATAAATTAAGAGATCGGAAAGAAGTTGGGTTAAAGAATAAAGAAATTAGCTTTATTTGAATTCAAAACTAATTTTTATAAAAATAATACAAAATTATTTCACATGATTTATATTGTATTATTTGGTTCCTCTTTATGCTGTTCTTGATAGTGTTGGTGCTGTTCTGATTTGTGCCATTTTCATAAATAGATTATTATTTGATTTGAAGATCAACTTACCGATAGGAATGCATGTATGAGATCAGCTTTAACTGATGCAAGAGGCTTTCCTTTGACTAGTACTGTTATAGTTTCATCCTTCTCTGATGTCATAAGACTTCCAAACCACGACTTCTTAGTTAGTTCAGGAGATGATTCTGGAGTGAAGCTAACTTCTTCTGAAGAAGCTAAAACATATTAAAAAATATATAGAAAGACCTCAACAGTTTCAGTCATAATTTCTTTTGCACTATCTAGTTTCTCTAATACTATTTTTAATATTTATTTATTTATATTTTTACTATTAGTGCTAATATCTATTTGAAATATTTCAACTAATTGAATAGTATTTTAACTATTTTATTCATATTGATGATATATTATATTAATTATTAATTGTTGTTTCTGTTTCTTCCGAGTCTATGGAAGGTAACGGAAGAATTCCTAGACAGACTTTTTCAGACACCAGGGAACATTTTTGTTTCCTTGTCTGTCTTTCACTTAATTTTTCACTTAATTTTTGCAAACCATATCTTAAAAACTACTCGTCCGATTTTAATAAAATTTGGATGGTTGGTCATAATTAGCCCATTATTGGTCCTATATAAGTTTCAACCTTTTGGGCCTATTTTGTTTCTCTTCCACATGCGCACAAACATATTGTTTATACCTATATCTTCACAAGTACTCGTCTGATTTTTATGAAATTGGGCTGGTGTGTCGAAAGTAACTTCAGATTAATTTCACCTGTCTGCACTCTTTCAATTTTGCTAAATTGATACTTAGATTCATGTAAAAAATCAAACAAATTTTAACAGATTTAAAAAAATTGGGGGAAAATTAAATAAATTTGACAATAATAGGTTGTAAAAGTATAAAATCATTTAAGTATAGGAAATAGGACATGAGGAAGCTATGTTCCTCAGTAATTGGTAGAATTTGTTTGTTCTTTTATGAAACAAAAACAATTATGCAATAAATCCTCTTAAAATCTTTCAGATTATGAATAGAGTTCATGAAAAAATAAAAAAAATAATAGTCTGTCTGTTAATTAGTGTTGTACATAGCTTCCTCGCATGATTATTATATAACATGATCCCACTGTGAATTGAAAGTGTGGATGATTGGACCTATTTCAATGCTAAGTGGGGTCACATTTATTTTAATTCAATATTCAATACGATAATATGAGTTCTTGAATAAAACACACTTAGTTCAAGTTAAAATATATGTATTAGTCTAACCACAATTAACATAAATACCACAAAATATCGGTCAACACAACCAATTTTTTCAATATTCAATGTGTAAAGAAAGTTGAAAATAATTTGGGATTATCTGTGGGTGACTTATGTATGACGAACCATCCAAATTTCTTCAAAATCAGATGATTACTTCCAAAGATAATTAAATAATTTTCCTTATAAAATGTTAAGAAAGGTAGTTGTCAAATACTGTTTAAAAATTGAATATAATAATGGTTTACGGCACTTCTTTAAATTGTTACTCCCCTTATAAAAAATGGGGAGTAACAATCTAAAGAAGATGTACCGAATGTTCTTCTTTAGACTGCTACTCCCCTTATAAAAACAGAAGTGTGATATTCCTTTCCAAAAGTACATTGGACTAAACCTCCGTTCTCTTTATAGTTGTTTAATCAATGTCATTTATATTCTAAAATAGCATAGGTGAGTAACAATCTAAAGAAGTACCAGGTTTACTATAAACCATACTGTCTATTTTGTTCTTTAAGTAATTACCTTGCAGTTTTCTACGATGGAATCTTGGTGAGCCGAGAAATGAATTTTTAATTGTGGTTAATCTTGTCCTCCAATGATTAGATGTATGAGGGGATCCAGGTGGTACCAAACCTTTAAAAACATGCAGTTAGTCATCATCACTGTGGTTAGTCATTAAAAAACAAATCAATGGTTAATTTTTTTAAGAGAATAACGAATCACTTTACGAAGGTGTTAAAGGAGGATTAAATGAATTAGTGTATTAATCTTTTATCTCTTTAAAGTGTGTAGTTAATTTTGTTTTTGAAGAAAATTTCTCTAATTATGAAAATATTATTCATTTGATTTTTAAAAAATCCTTTTTTAATTATGTAATGATTGTAAATACCTAAGTATAATTCTATTTTTTCTAAACTTTTTTTATTTTGTTTTTCATTTCATAAGCTGAGCAGTAAATAATAAACTTTTGATTATAATAATATTGAATTTTGAAAACATGTTAAAAATAAAGATTCTTAAAATAATTACCTGAATAACCCGAAATCAAGTTATTTTATCAAGTTAAATGAACTTATATGGTTAGTTCACATGCGCTAGCAGAGTTTAGGTTAGTAATTTCACAAATTTTGACGCTCTAAACCCTAAAGTATTAGCTTAACTGTAGTTTTTTAAATTATAATGTTAACTTTTGCATATTTTTGTATAATTTAATGGTTTTCATCAATTTCATATTCCCCTAGATGATATATGTATGTGATTACTAATTTAAGTGAGTTCCAAAGTTTATACTTTATAATACTTATGATAAATGATATTTTATTGTTCATTAATATTTACTTGCTTCATTAATATGGAAAATGTCTCATAATAATATTTTTATACTATAAAAAGCTGCAGGACTTCATAGTTTATATGATTTGTCAGCAAGCCAGAGCTCCAAAAATAACTTTTTTAAAGTTTATTTTCTCTATCTCAGCAAATAACTTATGAAAACTTAAAAGTTGTTGCAGTATGGTAGGATTATCACTAGGAAACAAATTGCTGGTTCTATCAGTATGTTTTATTTCCGGGTAAAAATTAAGTTTTGGTCTCCTATTTTGACTGCTTTCTGCACTCAACATGCTACCAATTTTTTTTTTTTAAAGTTGAAATTACCTGTAATAGTGACTGAAGGAGGTTCAATAGACTCTGTTGGCGCAGAGGCTCGGTGGTGCATCGGAGATGGTGGAGGAACTGGTGTTATAGTAGGAGACTGTACACCACCTACACTTACTGGTCTACTTCCGACAACACCAACTTGACTCGAATTAGAACTAGAGCACGGCCTGTGAGTTGCATTTGGACTGAAATACATAACAATATTCTTCAATGTTTCAAATTCTACAGCAAATATTTATTTACTACTACATATATAGTTATAATGCTGATTTGATTCCATATCTTAAGGTGCGTTTGCACCTGACACTTCTCTCCGGCAATAAATGTCGTGTGTCAGTCAGAAATTGCTTTGAGTGTTTACATCTGAGAGAAATTCTTGAGATTTATGTCGGAGATATATGTCTGACACTTCTCGCAATGCTTAAATTTGCAATAAATGTACGAAAAATATAATAATCCGTGTTTAAATCTGTTGTCATAGAAGTGTCAACACTTATACCTGAGAATAGAAACATAAATATCAGACATCGATTTTTCAGTGTTTACACTACTGAGATTTCTGTCTGACATAAATGTCATGCAATAAATGTCAGGTGTAAACGCACCTTTATTATTATAACAAATTACTTTTTTTTTATTGATATCGCCTTTAAAATTAAAAATAATAATAATAAGACAGAACTCAGTGATACTAAGTAGAATCATGAAATTATGTTATTATTAAAATGTTGATAAAAATAGAAAAAATAAAGTTATACATTTTTTTTTTTTTTTACTGTAATAACAAATATTGATGGTATTTGTATATTTTACTTTACCTTTGCGGTGAAATGAGACTGACAGGGGACGGTGATTGGATGGGAGAACCTGAAGAATGGTTTGACGAATTGCTTCCTCTTCTTGTGTGATGCCTGTTCCTAAAACAAAACGGTGCATAAATTAGCTATAATCTATTTTTTGCTACCTGAGGTTTCTTATAAAAGGTTTTGCGATGAGATTATTAGGGAATAGGTTGATGTAATGGATGTGTGAATAATTGTATGATTCTCTAAACCAAGTACTCCTCTACAGTTTGAACATTATGAGTTGAGACTTTTGTCAGCACTGGAAAATCTGAAAAATTGGGGTCGAGCCAATGAGAGATCAGGATTTTGAATTCTAGAAGGTTGAGCCAACTAGGCAAACAAAAATGTCACTGGCCCTACCCATCCCACGGGCCTAGAGGCTTTATTTTTTTTCCTCATTTAGATTGGTCAATCTGAGTGTCAAAGTCACAACTTGTAACGTGCATACTGTAAGTAGCATCTACAGACCAGTTATAGCTTCAAGGGTTCCTCAGCCACTTTATAAAAGGTGTTACAATTTTGTTCCCTTACTTTTGAAAAAAGCATTTTAAAGATTTGAATTTAAGAGTTTTTTTGTATTATATTTTTTGTGTAAAATAAAATATGTCTTTTGGAATAAATAAATTATTTTACTTGCACACTAGTTAGTTATTTGTTTAACGTTGTAGTGTATTAATAATATATTTTATAGATTTTTATTTTTAAGAATTCAAATATTATCCAAGACTACACGTATAAAATAAATAAATTGAAATATATTTTTGTTTAATAGAATGCTTTATTATTATTATTGTATAAAATCAATTTTTTATGAATAAATCATCATCGTGGCTTTGAGATACCCTTTAAATATTGACTCTTATTAGTCCCTCCTTCCACTTTAGAGGTTCTGAAATGTCTGGTGATATTGAACTACATGCACAATACAATAGATACAATATGTTAATAATGAACCACAGATGAGTCTCTTTAGTCCAACACTCTACCAGTCCGGAACCTCCAGTAATCCAGCACTGAGGCTGATGCCCCCTCCCTTCTTGCCACATTTAAGATAAGATAACTAGAAGAGAGAGAAAATGGGAAACACAGAGGCACTAGGGTAAACAAAAACAAAACCATCAGTCGCTGTTTGTTTCTTGTGCTGCTAAACTCAAATTTCGTCTAATATAAGCTAGTGTTATTATGTTCTGTTTCTGTTTTAATAATGTAATAATTATTTATTATCAAACATCCAGTGATCCAACAATTCTCTGTAATCAGACCTGGCCTGGTTCCATAAGTGTTGGATTAGAGACTCAACTGTATATGTACTTACCTAACTATAAATACAAATTTATATAATAATTATTTGATTTACTATTTATCTTTTAAAGTGGCACACCTTGATAAATTGCTATAAGTTGTGAATTAAAGGCAAAACTTTGGGGTGTATGGATTATAATGAGATTAACAAATCAACTGGTGTGTCAAAGATCTAAATGAAGTGTTTGGTTTCTGCTTCTGTTCATTCTTTAAATGGAACCTTCTAAAGGTCGATGCAAGGTATTGAATCTACAGTCTATAAGATTAGAGTTGGCACAATCGAAGGCGGGAAACAACAAATGTGGAGGTAGTTTTGGGGTTATAAAAAGGGAAAATCGGTGTTGCCATGTTATATTTTTTTTGTGGAACAGGGGTAGAGTAGAGCATTTTTTTCTGAAGTTGCATTCAACATGGGGGACCAATAAAATCGTTTCCCTCAAAATTTTCCCGCCTTTTGATTGTGCCAACTCTAATCTTATAGACTGTAATAGTCTAATAGTATTGACACATAACTCCTTTTCATCTAGTAGTCTTCTCTCTCGGAAAGTGAGGTACTATATGAGGTGTTGGCAGGTATTCCCAATTCCCAGAAGAGTTCAGGTCATAATAGGTACAAAATTTAGGAGGTCGGTCCTTTTTTAGACTTACAATGATCGATGCCTTTCATCTTTTTTATTTAGTTGATAAAAATTTCATCTTTTTCTTAAAAATAAAAGAGAATCTTTATAAAAGCATTTATTTTCTACTTATTTTTTTGTTGTTTTGACCCAATCCAAAATGATATGCAACTGCCCCAATTTATTGAGAATCCAGATACATTTCATCAATTTATAAAAACATTTAAAGGTGTACTCCTTTAAAAGTTGATTAGTGTATTAACAATGTAAAATTATCACAATAAAAAGAGTATTTATAAGTTTTTTTTTTATGATAAATGATAATACCATAAAATCTCACATATAATAAATGCAAGTGGAAAACTATTACCTACTGAGTTTTCCAACTTTAATTTTTTTCCATTATAGGTAGATGATTGAAAAATAACTTCTTAAAAATAATTTAATCTCCTAATTGCTGCATTACATGTTTCTATGTAAAATATGAACATCAATTTTTCTTTTAAAGGCCCCCATACACGATCAAACATTTTGTGCAAACCAATTCACCCTGTGTATTATATGCGAGTGGGTATTATATGTGAGATTTTACGCTAATAATATTATAAAAATGAAATTATTTGTGACAGTAATGATGGTGATGATGATAATAATAATGATGATGAGATGTAGCGGTGCATTTTTTATTTTTTACTACTTTTAGGATGAGTGCGGGTGAAAAGTACAAGGCAATAACTACCTCTAAACTGTTTTTCTTAAAAGAATGTACTTTCCCAGCTATAATGAATGTTTTTGTTATCAATGTATCAATTAGTTATTTATTATTATATGATATGCAGATTAAAAATTGCTAGAATCTAAGGTCTTCTAGTGTAGTCAGATGGAAAGTGAAATCCACGTTTCACCTCTGTTTGAAGCTAATTTGTTTTTCTATTGGATGGATCTTGTGTGGCGTTCAGCATCACAATTCTAACTTAAAGCATGTATACTTTGTATTGTTTACTTACTTATTGATATATTTCAAAGATTATACATTCAAAATGTAATTACTATCAATTTTAATTTGTTGTTGAGACAGATTTTGTTTTCAATGTTAGTATTATTAATTTTGTACTAATTTAAATTGTTAATAGTTTTGTGAAATAGTTAATTTTAGATAAGTGAAACAATTTTATTATTCTTCTTCTTATTTTATCAATATGTAATGGAATAGATATTTTCACAATTATTTTTTTTATTTTTTTATTTTAATTACAGTAGAATCCCGGTATTTCATATCCCGTTATATCATATATCCCGATAAATCGTATATTATTGCCAGTCCCTTGAAAAAATCCCGATAATTGGTATAAAACCAATGTATTTCGGTCCCCTCAGTGTAACGTATTTTTTTCCTTTTCGAGGTGAACATAAACTTCTTATAACTCGTATAATTCGGAGAATAATCCCGATAAAACGTATGAATGGAGGGGGAAATTTCCAAGATTTTGCTTATTTACTGGCTATATCTGATGTTTTACTCTAAACAGAAAAAAATAACAACAGATCACACTTCACTACAATTAGAGGAAGTATTAATTAAGAGTTTTTTTTTTATTAATTCCGAATTGCAAAGGAACCTATTAGAGGGGACATTCTTCGGGGGAAAAAATAGAACTCTCGCGTGACGTTTGATCGGCATTAAACAAAGACTTAAGGGGGAGAGTGTGATTGTGTCCAAACCAAATGTAATTCCTGGATAGCCTAGATTCTGGATGAAGGAATAACTCTTATAATTCTGAGAAAAATCGCGGTTAAACGTATATGAAAGGAGGGGATCCTTTTCCAAGATTTGATTGTTTACCTCCTTCTGTTCTACTCGGATAAAATTCTAAGGATAACACCCGAACAAATGGTTTAATTAAAAAAAAAATTATTATTATTTTTAAAACTAGTACATATTTTTTTTTATGATCATACACAGTGTGTATATGTGCATAAGTAGTGTATATGTGTATAAGTCTTAATTATTACATTAATTTTTCTTTTTTTACCATCAATATTTCATAATCCCGATTTAGTGAACTACTCGATATATCGTACTTTTTCTTTGTCCCCTTGAAGATACGATATATCGGGATTCTACTGTACTTGGTTATAGTACAAAAATTAAAATTTTAAGTGATCTTAGTAATTTTTATTTCTCTGTACAGCCACTCCTGCTTAGAGAATGATTTTTTTAAAAGTAAAAATGTAGTGTTGAAAGTATTATATTAAATTAGAGATTTCGCTCAGGGTCATTATGGTAAACATAAGTTGATGTAAGATCTTTAAAAAGGAGAAAAAATGTCCTATGTTGGTTTTATATTTTTGTTATATTGCAATCATTTAATCATGTTTAATCATTTCCAAATTTAAGGACCTATATGTATCTATTTAAGGAGCATAATGTAATTTTTCATTTATATTTGGTAGTTACCATTTCTTCACTATTATTAAAACATAGTTATCTGGGTGTTGAAAGTGTTATTTTAATTAGCTTATTCAATTGTATGCTATTTTATTCTTAACGCTAATTACATTGTTAAAATGAGGTTCTGGAAAACTAGAGTTTTCAAACTATGCTATTCTATTTTCCATTCTACTCTATTTAATTTTTCGACTACCTCTTTGTACTTAAGATGTTATAGAAATGAGTGCTACTGGTAAAAGCTTGTTAAAATGAATTAGTGGGAATCAAAAGACAAACATTGTGGTCCCTGTTACCATTTTGGTAACTTTAAGAAAGAGAAGTGTACTCCTTTAATTGTTAATTATGATATTACAACACACTGATTCACTTGGTGCATCTCATAAAGTTCACTGTTAAAAGATGTTTTGTAAGTTCCTATAAGTGAGTAAGTACCAAATGACGATAAGCATCTGTTAAAAACACACTTAATCAAAGGACTACAGTAATATAAAGTACGTTCTTTTATTGAAAAACACATTTCTACTTATACTGACTGTAAGGAGAACCTCCTAGGTGTTATAGGTGAACCCTCGCTGATCTTTGCATACTGTAGCGACTTTGTTCCGTTGATACACGTGTCTATTCTTTTTCTAGGTGGGTCGCTAGAGTCGGAACGAACCCTCGCTATGACTTGTTCAGCTTCATCTTCTAATGCCGGTCTCCGTCGCTTCCTTTCTAAGAGTAAGAAATAAATCACCTTTTCTGTGTTATGGCTGTAACCAAGAAGGACAATTTAGTGTTGGTGAGTTCATTTTGAAAATTTTATTAATTGATAGTTTTACCTTTTGTTGAGATTTATATTGTTTCGAGTTCAAATTTGCCTACTATGTCAATAGCGCCCCATCCACTGTCGTTCTTTCCCGACAGACTTTCCTTTTTTTTTATCGTGAAGGAAGGCATGACATGATTGATAATCATGTTCATTACCATCCACACAATCACTTTCCTGCACTCTTTCCTGTGAGACGATCCACTCATTCCATCCTGCAGGCTTATCGTGTGACTACAATCCCTTCGTTTGAAGCCAAAAACATAATGAAAGGAATATCTCTATCCCATCCACATGAAACTTATCAGTTGACAAGAATGGAGAGGATGGCGCGACGGGATTATCTTGCAAGATTATAATCCTGCCGTTCTTTCCTCTTGTACCCCACACACTAACACTCTTTCTTGACGGAATCGGCTTTCCTTACGGAAAGAAGGACAGTGGATGGGGCGCTAGTGGCATCTGTTGATTCCGAATTGATGAAATTCAGAAACTATTTTACCCTTCTATCCTACCCCTCCTCATCCTACCTATACCTATATTATTATTACTTTTAACTTACTTAGGGTTTAGTAATTCTTGTATTAGTTTATCCTTTTCTTTAAAGCATCCGAGGCTTGTTATAGCTTGAAGAACATCGGTATCCATGTCAGCGATGGAAGGGATGACCCTAGTCTGGACTACTTCCATCATTGGAAGCTCCAATTCCAGCTCTCCCTTACCACCTGCTGTAACCCATGGATGCCTGTTTATGTCCGCCAACTGTAATAACAAAACCAAAATCAATACATTCCAAAATTTTTGTTTCATATCAGAATTCTTTATCAATAATTTTAATTGATAAGAAACTTACGGTCAGCCTCTTCTCTGGATTTACTTCTATCATCCCTCTGAGTAAGTTCTGACAGTCCGGTGGAACAAAATGAGGTATGTGAAACACTCCTCTTTTGACTTTCTCTAGTAGTTGTCGGAGATTGTCATCATCGAAAGGCAAAGCTCCTACTAAAAGTGCATATAAAATAACCCCACAAGACCAGACATCTGCTCTTCTCCCATCATACTTCTCTCCCTGTAACACAATAATTGATTTTGGAATTTAAAAGTTTAGTAAATTGACTTTTGTAAAAATAATTAAAAAAAGAACTTAGAAGTTAAATGAATTACCCTAATAACTTCAGGACAAGCATAATGGGGAGAACCGCAACTAGTTTCAAGCATGCTGCCCATTGGTTGTAATGAGGCCATACCGAAATCAGCTATTTTAATATTATTTTTCTCATCTAATAGAAGATTTTCTGGTTTGAGATCTCTATGACTGAAACAGACAAAGACATGCGTTAATTATAAAATATTGATACGCCTGCAATTTAGGGTTTATTATAGATGTAGATTTTATGTTTAAATTTGAAAAGCTTCTAGTAGTTTTATTTTATACTTTTTATAAGTTTTCATGGCCCTATTAATCTAAACATTCATTTCTTTTACCTAGTTAAAAGTATTTAATATTGATTAATTTTGTTGATTATGCAAGTAAATTTATTTATATTTAATACTAGCTTTCACCCCACGCACCACACCGGGGCTCATGCTAGGTATTAGTGACTAGGTATATTTCACTATTTTAGAATGTATAAAATGAAGAAGTATCCAAAAAAATTCAAATCTGACCAATGTACTGTCAAAACTTTTTAATTTTTTATATATTTTATAGATTAAACTATATTCTTTTTATTATTATTATAGCTTTGAAAATAAGACCACTGTCAGTAAAGGAACTAGCTAACTTTTTAAGTTTAATTTTTATTGTGACAGTGACATAGGTTGGAGGGATTATTTAAAATGTATTCTTATACCCAAATTTGCTTTAAATTTCCTACTCCAATCCTGTTAGATGACACAAGGATTTAGTTAGATTACTGATTAAGAATAGAAGAAAAGGTTGTGTGCTGGTTGTTGTGGTTGTTTGTTGTTGGTTGAAGGTTGTGTGGTTGTTGTGTTTTGTAAAAAGATATGTTATTTAGTTTTTATACTGCTCTGGATTGTGAAATCTTATTCATTTTTTTTTTTTTTTTTTTTTTTTTTTTTTTTTTTTTTTTTTTTTTTAAATAGTTAATTAACAAATAATTTGAAAATTATACCTGCTGTGGGTTTGAAACATAGACATTTATTTCTCACATTCACTATCATAGGGAACTATTATAGCTTAATAACTTTCTCATATTCACTATCATAGATTTATTACACCTACAGAAATTTCTGTAGGTGTAAATTTGTTAGGTCAAAAAAATTAATTTATTTCTTGCTCCTTTTCTACAGCTGTTAAATTATTATTGGCATAATTTTGTTGGCATCATCGACTGTACAAGTAAATTTACTTTTTCATGTAAAGGCTCTAATTGTATTTGTAACGCATTGATCACATTATGCAGGACCATGCTGATTATCTTGCTAATCTGTCGTCCTGATTTAAATACAACCCTTTATCGAATCAATGCATAAATCTGACTAACAAGTCTCTGCCCTAATTTCTACATGTACGTAAAACTCTCCTAACTTTAAAGAGTCAAATTTATAAATTCAGGATTCTCTTTTTCTAGTGAAAGGAATTATATTGATATGGTCTTGATGTTGAATTATGTTGATATGGTTGATATGGTAAAACTTTTTTCATCATTCCTGATACAGTAGAGCCTCGATAAGAGGTGTCTCAAGGGGATAAGGGAAACAGTCTTGTTATTGAGGTGCTCTTTCTGTTGAGGGTCGTGTTATCAAGGTTATTTCGGCTATCAGTCGTGTTATCGAGGTTAATGGGTGGGGTTTTCAAATCTAGACTTGTTCAAGGTCGACCCATTCTTGTATAGAGTTGCGTTATAGAGGTTGACTTCTCAAAATGACTTGTTATAGAGGTTCTGTGTTACATTGTGAATTGGAGTTTTTACCAATAAAATTTTCATATAAGTTTTATTAGTGATAATTAATTTTTGTCAAGTGTCCAAGGCATTGGGCAGGTATATTTTTTTTTTTAAATTTAATAATATTACATTACTATCAAAAAGTTAAATACACTAGGTACAAAAGTAAGAGGTTTCTTAGTTTCTTGTTACATGTTAAATTGTTCCATTTCAAAAGCAGATGCTAGACTTGAGCTTCTTTATTTGCTTTTCCGCCTACCATTTTACAGTATTAGCTTTCAAAGTTCTTTGTAAGTGTGAATTTAAGAAAGAGAAGCTATTCTACATTTCCAAGAATAGTAGGAAAAAGAACACGTGCAAGGGTAATTTACTTATGATTCCCACTTCTGTATAATTGCTACATGGAATTGAATACATAACTTCATTAATCTTGTAGACGAAGCAAGTTTGTGCAGTAATTTATCTACTCTTAAACTGTTAACAGGGGTAAAGTTATGAAACATAGTACTGAAATATGAAGTAATATAAATCAACTTCCTTTTATTAGAAACAAAAACCATTTGCCCTGGATAGGAATTCAGGGCACTGTTTTTTTCTCTTTTTTCATCTCTTTTTAATTATTACCTTTTTGGTATACGCCCTTCTTATCCCTAGAGGTCAATGTGTCTGGAAATGAAATCTACATATTGTGAGTGTAAAGCATTCCCAAATCACAAAAAAATGACATAAACTCGAATATAAATGAACTCCTAAGAATAAAGCTGTTTAGAACTGCCGGATGAGTAACTCCATTATTTTTGTTTTGTATTTAGCAGTAATGGAATTGTCCTGACTGTCATGTATTTTTATTTCAAGGGATATTAAAAGGTAGGAGAATTATTCTACTGAATTAAATAAATTGACATTTGGATTTTCCATTTTCTCTACTCTTTTCATTTCTTGATGTATGGGGCTTTTTTTTTTTTACGTAATTTGTTGTTTTGAAGGTACTTTATGGAATTATGAATTGTGCTCATAAAGTCTCTCTCCCCTCTTAAATTTCCAACGGTTTGATATAAATTAATGAAAATTACGGGATTTGTACCACGCAAAGGGAAGTTTGTTTTAATGTTATCGTGCACTAGGGGGAACCACCCTTTTTTGCCCCCAGGCCATCCTCCCAACTTTAAAATTGGAGTGTATATTTTTGATAGCAGATTTGGATTCTATGATGAAAAAAAAAAAAAAACAAATAAAAAAAAAAAAAAAAATAAATAAATAAAATAAAAAATAAATTCAATTTTTAAATTTTTGGTAGTGTTATTACTACGGAAAGATTAAATTTTAAATAATCCAAATTACAATTATCAATAACTACGGGAGACATACAGAGAAAAATACACCCCCGCACCGGGAATCGATTGTAATTTGGGTTATTTAAAGTTTAATTTTTCCGTAGTAATAAAACTACCAAAAATTTAAAAATTGAATTTCTAATACATGTACTAGGTACAGGTACTAATTGAGTACTTTACAATTATAAGCGTTAATTCTCGGTCTAGTTCTGTTGCCGTGAATATTTGGCTCTCTAGATTTGTAGAATAAGATTAAAAGCTTGGATTCGGGAATATGTATCAGTTACGACAGAGAAGAATCATTCTCCCGTAGAGCTCAGATGGTAAGAGCATCTGTATGGATTAATAGGAGGTCCCGTGGTTCGATTCCCGTTGTGGGGGTGTATTTTTCTCTGTATGTCTCCCGTAGTTATTGATAATTGTAATTTGGATTATAAAAAATAAATACTTCGAACATTTATACCTCCAATATTTGCCCCCTGTAGAGGCAAATATAGAAAAATAACCCACCCGAAAATAGTAAAAAATTAAATCTGCAAGATTATTAAGGAATAGAAATTTTGGCTTATTTGTTTTACCTTTATGTATGTTTTTTTTATCACCTTTTATTCTAGTTCCAAAAGAAAAGAACCGGGTCAAATAAATAAAAAACATTCGGAAAAGACAAAATTTGTCCAAATTTATGAAACTTACGTTTTATGGCATTGTCTTGCTAGTGGAATTGTATATGAAGAATCCCCAAAATGTTAGGGGGCAAAACAATATTTTTTTTGGGATGGGTATAATTGATCAAATTTAAAATTAAATTTTAGAGTGAGCTATTCTTTTTATATGTATTTTATTGAGCTGAATCAAATGAGAAAACTTTTAGTGATTGAATTATTTCTTATCGAGATATGATCGATTTTATTGGGAAAAAACCCATACTTTTTCAATCATATGTCAATAAGGAATAATCCAATATACCTGAATGTTTTCTCACTTGATAAAATGTTAATAAAAGAACACCTCACTTAACTAATTTCATTTAAGATTTTATAAATTACCCCTCCCCCATAACATTGTAAAGTTCTTTATAAATTAGGAATTAACTGCATATATGATAATGGTGAAAGTAAGTCTGCATTTAGATATATGTAGTTGTAGGCAATGAGGCAGTGGCAACACTGAGCTGAATTTCTTCTGGTCATGCTTACTTTTTACTCTTTCATTTTTGTTGGAAAAACTAAAAATAATTTTCATGAGTTAATTGTTTTATTTATATTTTGTGGCCTAATTGACATTGTTAATTATAAATTTAATAGTTTCATTAGTTTATTTTAATAATGAATGTATCTTATTCATTTAGAACATTATTTTATTAGTGTTTTTAATTTGCGATTCTCCTTTCAAGATTTTGGTTCTCGCTTCTTATAATTGCTGCAACTAAAGAGGTATATATATTATATTTGTATTTTATCTTAAGTGATAAGTTTTATTTGTATTTTAAATTTTGGTTCTTGGTTGTCTTTATATTTTGATAGTTGACTCGTAATTTTTTGGTCGTTAAGCATTAAACAATTTCTTAATATTTGAGGTTATCTAAAATATCATTTTGAAATTTTATAAAAAGTAAGGACTTTTTCAATAAAATATTCCCTCCTCCTACAATTTATGAGTCATTTATGTAACAAAAATTTATAAAACATACATACCAAATGGAATGACTATGACAGAAGTCTAAGGCGGAGATAATTTGTCTAAAGAAACGTCTTGCTTCCTTTGGCGTTAACCTTCCTTTTTTAACCAGGTAATCGAATAGTTCTCCACCTGATACGTGCTCTAAAATTAAGTACCTGTAAATCAAAACAAACTATGATAACCCTTATAATGGTACGGCTGTAGCGGATAAACAATGAGGTACGTTTGGTGTACGTTATGCACTAATACATTTTTCACACCATTAATACTTTATTAATACAGTTTGGCAACGTTGAACTAAAAAGTCAATTAACATACTAAATATTTACTTATCAATGTTAATTTTAATGATAAAAATGAAAATAATATTATTACTAATGGCTTTTAAACACCTTTGCAATATTTTAACTGCATTACATTCACTAACATATTTTTGAAAATTGAAGGAATGCACACGATTTCTGTCAGGAGATTCATCCGAATCTAAATAAATCTCTCACAAATGTATTTCAGTACTTTCAAATGGTTCTACTTCAAATACTTAAAAGTTGTGTAGTTAGATCTTCTTAGAGTTAGTTAGAGTTAGAGTTCTTATAGTTAGAGATTTCTTATAGTTAGAGTTCATAGTTAGTTAGAGTTAGAGTTCTTATAATTAAGTTGTGTTAGTTAGATCTTAGATCTTTAGTTTTAGATCTTCCACATAAGTTGCAGTGACTTCGCAAGAATGTTTTCTTAGGATGCTCACAATTTTCTCTTCTATCTGTTTCCTCTCAAGCAGTAATCTATTAATAATTGATTGACTCCTTCAGCTTCTGACTTCTGAGTCGGGCTTACAACCTTGATTAATTATTAGTTGTTAAACTCCTAATAAGTTACTCCTCACAACCATCATCCTAATCCGACATCCCACGCAAAACCGACAAATATTGATCGGATGGCACAATTTCTCTACCTGACAAATTATCTACCCGTGGCACGGGTGCACCAAGGCAAATAACATATAAATAATGTGGAATGAAGAAAAAGTCTAAAAAAAAGTATCTTATTAAAGATTAAAGTAAGAAAGTATACCTCATTTTGTTACAATAATATTTCATGTTTTACTTATTATAAATTTCTACTGCATTCATCATAAAAAAGTTAACCCTTTTTTAACGGTGGTTTTGCAAATTTAGAGTTATTGTAATATCTGATATTTTCTTGTTTTGTATTGATTCTTCTTCTATATCTACTATAGCCTGGATGGGCTATGGCCTGCTCCTAGATATTCATACAGTTATTCCTGTGAATCCCCATAGCTCACTTTCTTCTGATTCCCTATATAACCAGGTTGTGCTCAGAAATAATCCTGACAAGATGGCTGGAAATTATCCAGCCATCTTGAAATCATCATCTTCAGTTAAAAGAAATAGGAGAGACCAACTTTTAATCCTCTTTGACATTACTAAATCTGTCAGTCTCTTTGCATGTCCCAGCCAACTTACTTGTTAGGTCTTAAGGCTCTACCGCCCTTTGAGGTTAGAAAAATCAATAAAATTAAAATTTTATTGGTTCTAGGCAAGATATTAAAAATCTAAGTACAGGCTTCATTCCCAATTTTAATTCTGCACGATTTAAGCCCTATTTCAACTTCCTATGATAAATAGTACAGCCGCCATTTCAATACAATGATAAAACTAGTATTGAAATAGTTGTAGTATTTATTTTAGTAGGGAGTTGAAAAAGGGCTCAAATTGTGCAGAATTAAAATTGGGAGTGAAGCCTGTACTTAGATTTTTTATATCTTGCTTATTTGCTTAGAACCTATACAATTTTTGTTTTAATGATTTTTCTATCCTCAAAGGGTGGTAGAGCCTTAAGATATCTTACAATGTCCTGGCCTCAAATTATTATTTATTTTACCCTTATCAAGTTCCTTATTGTATCTAGTCCTCCACTTGTCACTTATTAGCCTAGTTGTTTCTGATTAGCCAACATTTTTTACACAATACCCTGCATTTAAACATTCTGAATGTCTTCTCAAAGGCTTTTGTAAGTCTAACATTTTGGTCAGTAATTGTCAACAGCATTTAATTTGTAGATCATAAATACTATAAATCATATTATAAAAATTGAAATAATCTGGTCTTTTTTACGTTTCTGTTTCTATTTCAAATGATATTTTATTGAATAAATGATAAATGTATAGAAAAGTTTCAGTCTTCAATGTATTTTTAAAAGTTTATTTTTTATTCTTATATAAATAATTATCTTTTCCCTAAAATAAAAGTAAAAGATTGAAGGGTAAAAATTCAAATCTTTTGTTAACTTCGATAATTTTACAAAAAAAAGAAAAATCCCTCAGTTCTTTTTAAAGCTTGGTACTCTAAACTCTAATGATTTATTTTAATGAATAAAAGGGTTTTTTTTTAATCCTTTGACCTGGTTTAATTATAACTCTTTGCCCTATTATTAATTAAGAAAAGACCAAGTTTTATTTAATATTATTGTCTTAAAAATAATTGAGACTTCTTTTTAAACCGAAAACTCCTGATTTAACTTTACCCTTTCTTACCTATGTATAATTTTATGTGCTTTTTTTTCTTTAAAAAAAGTTTATCAAAAGAAATTAAAGTAAGATCCTGAATGAGAAAAAAGTAAATGAATAAAAAAGTTATTTTTTCTCTTTAGTACAGTTTTAATCATTAACTTTGGTCTTTGCATTCCTTATTCTCGTATTTTACGCTTATTTTTGCTTTCTTATATAGGCAGTATAAATATAGATAGGAAGGAAGTGTTTAAATGAGTAAATATAGATAGTTTTAATTTAAATATTTATTTTTATATACATTCATTGGTGTTTTATTTTATTTTATTTTCTATATATTAATGTAATAAAACCCTTGCTATTTAGTTTTTTTTGTGTCCCTCTTTGATGAAGTAGGGTAAAAGTAATGAGTCGAGAAATAATTCTTTACTTTTAAGCAAGCTTTATCTTGCATTACCTATTAGCACCCTCTTTTTCATGAATTTTCCAAACCACTGCCCTCTTTAGAAAATTGGAGAATAGGGGAGGTTTCATAAAACTTGGTTGATCTTTTTTTTACTTTCTCATATAAAGAGAAAGTGATGGCGTGAAAATTCGATTTTGAGATTTTGATGGATTTACACGTTTTGATGGCCCCCGAGTCCAAAAAAGTGGTTTTTAAACGAAGTCTGTCTGTGCAGACGACTGGTACCTAAACTACTGGGCCGATTTTGACAAATTTTGGCATGCATGTTAAGAAAATCATACCCCGAGGAGAAATGAACTTTCATCCAAATTTGGGGGCGCTACCCCCCAAAAACACTGAAAAAAATTATTTCTTGAAAACAGTTCCGAATTTTGATTAAAAAAATTCTAAAAATGTAGTCCATTTAAATACTAATCTAACGATATTATCTGTTTAAAAATCTAGTTCCAGAGAAAATAGCTTTAAACGCGGACATAGAGAGACTGGGTTCCATTCCCCGCCGAGGAAAAGTTATTTTTATGAGAAATTTCGATGAAATGTTCAATAATAATTAAATGTACCTACGAAAAATAATAAATGGAAAAATTGGGCTAAGTAATTATGAACTCGTATATATGAGTTGTCTCGGACCGATTTTTTTATTAATAATATTGGGTAAAAATGCTACTTTAAATGTGTAGAACTTTAAAGAGTACTGCACTCGTATGAAATTATATATTGGAGTATTAGCTGTAAAATGACATTCACTGATATAAAAATGTATATGGCCATTTTTTTTTTTTACTTTCTCAAATAAATAAAAACGTTTTGAGGTAACGAGTCCAAAAAAGTTGTAGTAGTAATTGTTGCTGTAGTGCTGGTTGATACTCCCAAGAAAGGTTCTATAGGAGGCTCCTAAGGGTGGGTTCACAGCTAGTGGATCGACTCGCTTATCCGTCCGTAAAGATAACACATTTTTATAGATACATGAACCAAAGTGGCTAATTAACATTTTTATAGATATTCACAGTGGCGTAGCTAGGACATTAGGACAAGAAAAGTTATAAAAGTATAAAATTAAGATTTTATTATCCTCTTAGGGGCCCCTTCGACATTGGTTTGGGGCCCCTCTGGCACCGGGGGCCCGCCCTCAATTGACAGCAATACATGGATCATGGATTGCTATTATATTATCAATTTCATAATAAATGGTTTAATACTCTATAATATGATATTATTATAGTAAGTAAAGTGTTATAACAATAATAAATGGATTATTATTGTTATTGTTCTCTGAGCTTTTCTCACTAATCTCTAATATTTTGTTGAAATAACTGTGATAAAGAAATAAAAGTTTAATTTTAAATATAAGTCAGGAGGAAAATACTTAGTTTAGGAAAGATCTCTTTTTCCTTAGTTTCTAAAATGTAATATTCTTTAAGAGTCAACAAAGTTTGATGCTTGGAATGGTAAAGGAAGCAATCTTTCTTGTGTAGTAACTTTGCCTTAAGTTTCTGAGAGGGGAAGTGGTTTATTTAGACAGGTAATTTACCTAGTTTATCAAAGTAAAGTTATGATGAAATTATAATTATAAGTACTAAAAACTTGTTTATTTATACTTTAAAGATGAGAAAGTGCGGGTAGTGATACATATTTTTTTTGTTCTAGCTAAATTACGTTAAGCTTGTAAAGTAGTAAACTTATTAACTTATAATATATATAAGTGTGCCATCAAGCATTTTAATGAAAATATTCTTAAAGTTAGGTCCTCAGGGATTAAAAAGTTGAAATTAAATTAAAAATATTTCATTTTTAATAAAATTGGCTATATTTCGCCCATACCTGGGCATCTTCAGGCCTTGATTATGAATTGAGATATTCCATAATAAATCATTTTCTTGGAGAAAGAATGTAGGGTTTGAGTAACCTTTCACAACAATAGTTTAAGAGTTACTCACTAATCTGAACATTTACATCTATCTAGATAATATCTTATCTTACAAAAACTAACATTGAATGAATATAAACNTTCTTATCGATAATTTATCTTCTTATCGATAATTTATCTTCTTATCGATAATTTATCTTCTTATCGATAATTTATCTTCTTATCGATAATTTATCTTCTTATCGATAATTTATCTTCTTATCGATAATTTATCTTCTTATCGATAATTTATCTTCTTATCGATAATTTATCTTCTTATCGATAATTTATCTTCTTATCGATAATTTATCTTCTTATCGATAATTTATCTTCTTATCGATAATTTATCTTCTTATCGATAATTTATCTTCTTATCGATAATTTATCTTCTTATCGATAATTTATCTTCTTATCGATAATTTATCTTCTTATCGATAATTTATCTTCTTATCGATAATTTATCTTCTTATCGATAATTTATCTTCTTATCGATAATTTATCTTCTTATCGATAATTTATCTTCTTATCGATAATTTATCTTCTTATCGATAATTTATCTTCTTATCGATAATTTATCTTCTTATCGATAATTTATCTTCTTATCGATAATTTATCTTCTTATCGATAATTTATCTTCTTATCGATAATTTATCTTCTTATCGATAATTTATCTTCTTATCGATAATTTATCTTCTTATCGATAATTTATCTTCTTATCGATAATTTATCTTCTTATCGATAATTTATCTTCTTATCGATAATTTATCTTCTTATCGATAATTTATCTTCTTATCGATAATTTATCTTCTTATCGATAATTTATCTTCTTATCGATAATTTATCTTCTTATCGATAATTTATCTTCTTATCGATAATTTATCTTCTTATCGATAATTTATCTTCTTATCGATAATTTATCTTCTTATCGATAATTTATCTTCTTATCGATAATTTATCTTCTTATCGATAATTTATCTTCTTATCGATACATTTAAGATAAATTAAGTAATTCAACAATGATAGACACAATTGAGAATGTTAGACAAATATTACAATTAGTATGATTAGTAAATAAAAGTAAGAAACTCACGATTCAAGGTAAAAGTAAAAGTTTAGATAACTATTAATGTCAAATCTATTGTTAGTAAGGCCTCATTCACCTAGAGATTCCGGAATGCGATTCACGAATCGGCGATTCTCATGATACATTGCGCTATATGGGTCCATTCAGACTAGGCGATTCATATAATTATATGCTTATATTATATTTTAATACAAGAAAATAAGTGATCAGCAATAGTGACCTGAATAAAAGAAAAAAAATGAGTTTATTTTTTGAAGAAAAGGCTTGTTAACAAAGCTCCTGGGGAAGTAATATTATTGGAATTGTTTTAATTCATATTAAAGCATGTTCATCTATATTTCTTAGCTTTCCTAGTCAAATACCACACTGCTAAAACTTCTATCTCGTCCATTTTTAAATTTAAATAAAACAGTTCAAAGTTCGGAACAAGTGGGAGCATTCTAGGAAAATTAGGGGGAAGAAGCCGCCGAGATACTGAATCTTGATACTTTTTTTGAATCTCATACACGTATCGCATTCGTGAATCGCATTCCGGAATCCCAGTGTGAATGAGCCCTAATTTTTTTACTTTATCATATAAAGAGAAAGTATTGTGATGTCGCGAAAATTCGATGTTGATGGATTTACACGTTTTGAGGTATCTTGAGTCCAAAAAAGTAGTTTTAAATAATTTCTGTCCGTCAACTGTGCAGAAGAGTGAAGCCTTAACTACTGCACCGAATTTGACGTAATTTGACATACATGTTTAAGAGTTACATACATGTTGAGAAATTAAGTTAGCTCCAAATTTCGGGTTACTACCCCCCTCCCCCTACCACAAAAAATAAAACTATCTCGAACCACTTCGATAAAATTAATTCTCGAAAACGGTTCCGACGAATTGGATGAAAAAAATTAAATAAATAAATAAAAGTAGTTCATTTAAGTGTAGTTTCATTTAAATACGAATGTAATAGTGTAAGCCGGGTTTTCCGGGAAAAATCTAGTTCCTGGGAAAATAGCTTTAAAAGCGGACTGGGTTTCATAGGTCATAATTAGCCCATTGTTTCTCCCATGTAAGCTTTACCTTCTGCGCCTATATGTTTCTCTTCAACATGCGCACAAACAAACATTTGTTTACACCTATATTGCATCCGAGTTTACCGAAGGTAACGGAAGCTTTATGAGTATTGAGTATATGAGCGTTCTACGGAACAAAACATTTTTATGTATCTGATTTCAAATATTCGAAGACAGAAATCCGTACCTGACTATCAGGTAACTTTTTCGCCGTTGTGTCTTTATGTCTGTCTTTCTCTCCTTCAATTGTATGAACTAATAACATATCAACAACTACTTGCCCGAGTTTAAGAAAATTTGATTGGTACATTGATAATTAGCGCATTATTGGGTCCAAATAATTTTCAACCTTCTGCGCCCATTTATTTCTCTTCCACATGCGCACAAAAATAAATTATTTTCAACTACATTTTCTGACTTTAACGATATTTGAATGGTTTGTCAAAAGTAATACCAGAACCAGAGGCCCGCAGGTAGCTCCAGATTAATTTTAATCGCCTGTACAGTGCACATGCACATTACATTTTCTAGGTAAATTCATATTGTGCGTGCCAGGCCGAGATTTAGAGCCACCTCTAACTTCCTCTAATCACCTCTAACCACCCTTTAGAAAATTTCTCTGGCACGCACAATATAAATAAACCATATTCTAAATTGATACTTTTATTTGTGTAACAAATAAAACAATTTTAACACATCAAATGAGGGAAACAAAGTTGTAACAATACATTATCAATAAAGTACGTGATAGGATGCGATGAAGCTATGAGCCACACTTATTGTAAAAACAAACCAAAGCAAAGGCTAATCATGAACTGCTGTCAATATTTTATCAAAATTGGGCGAGTAGTTTTTAAAATACATTAGTTCGCAAAGGCAGACTGACAGGCCACGAAACTTAAAATAAAGAATATTAAAAAAAAATCGTTCTTACAACGGTTTCGTTCTCTAGGTCTAGGACAATTATAATGCTTTCCGTTACCTTCGGTAATCTCGGAAGCAAAATTATATTTAATATTAATTAATGCAAAAGGGAGTATACTTACAAATATTTCTTATTTTCATATACATCTGAAAGACCTAGGACGTGTGGATGATCAATAAGTTTCATAATTGCTATTTCCCTTTCCACCTGTAACAAAAAAAAAATAACAATGCTATTATATTATCATTAAAATATCCATGAACAATTCTATGAATAAATTATTTACTGTAATTTAACTTAAGTGTGAGGATAATTAGATCAATTATGGAAAAATAAGCACTTTTATATTTCAAATAATATTTTCCGTATGAAACATTTTTGACATTTTTTTCTTTTTCCAGCTTCCAAAAACATTTATTAATTTCAAACACAATGATAAAAGCTATATATAAATCATACAGAACCATGCCGATATTAAATTCATTTGTATTTTCTCGTACTTGCTCATTTTATGTTTAAATACATAAAATCTCGATGGGATATCTAATTGCACAACCTAACAATAGGCGGTGGCAGAGACAAAGAGGTTTTATGGGTAGGGTAAGAATAAAGTTGGAATTAGCGGTAGGGGGGATTAAGGGTTTTCATTGTTTTTGGCCGTGTCGTCACTCGAGGGAGTCTCAAATCGTAAAACCTGATGGAATAATTAAGAGTATTAAGGTAGCTTAGAATCACGCCTCTCTAATCCTCTCTAAAGTCTTGTTAAGTTTCTTCACTTTTGAATTTTAGGGGGACATTTTCAATTGTCTCTGGTTTTACAAATTTACTCTCTTCCTTGAAGGAAATTGTTATAAACTGGACCGTACATTAAAACGAACGAAATCAGGATGCAATTAATCATTAAAGTTAAAGAGCAAAAATTTTTTTCTGAGACTTTATGTAAAGACTATTTGTGAAATTTGTTTCATTTGGTTTAATTCATGTTTGAAACCGACTCTGTACTCATGCCATTATACTTTGCAAATCTGACTGCTCAGATTGGCTGACTAAGCTATGTGAGGAAAAAACTAAAACCACTAGGTGGTTATCTTCAGGTTATCCAGTGATATTTTTGTTTGCCTAGTTTGCCTGACCTACTGCCCGCCAAATTCTCGAGCTCTTATTGGCTCCCCTCCCGTTTTTTTTCGATTTTCCCGCGCTGTCAGAATAACAAGGTATAATGGCATGTGGCATGAGTGTAGACTCTAAAGACGGAGATACAGATGCCGTTAAATTGGGGAAGTAGCTTGCATGCCAAAAGAGGGTATTTGCCAGTAACTGGCATGCCAAGGATTTTTATTAAGTTTTTATCTGCTTGCTTGCCAGCTTCAGGCATGCCATGTAACATATCCCCGTACAAGTAGCTGGCATGTTTTTGTTCAAGCTACAGACATGTGTGTCTCCACCTTAATACTGAATTGAAACTTATTTGGTATTTGACAACTTCATTCAAATATTGCTCAGTTACCGATGACATTATTATTGTTATTAAACTGTTCAGTGGCACGCACATAGAATTTTTTTCTGGGTCCGGGCTGGAACCCAGACTGTTGTAGGAGTTGTGACCAATCGGAGGGGTGAGGGGGTATGTACTTCGAGATATATAAAGTAAATATGTATAAAGAAAACTTTCATGTGTTTTATGAGATGTTAGGATTAAAAAATACACTTTTAAGAGTTTTCCTCACGTGTATTTCATATAAGTAAATAGTATTTTCTTAATCTATATATATTTTTTAAGAGCTCTGGGGGAGAGGAGGAGCCCCCTAGGCTTGCATACGTTTGATGTGCGCCAATAAAAATGTTAAAAATATCTATTTAATTTGATGTTCTATTTTTTTTTTTTTTTTTTGAGAAATTTGGTTGTTCCGATCGGTATTCAATAATTTATTTACCCTTGCGGCATACATTCAAGACTTTTTCAACTCTAATAAAATTGCTTGTACTTCTCTGTTGGCGACAGATTTGTAACCCGAGATTCTATTTACCCATAGAATTTAACTTTAAAAACGTCAAAAGTTTTTTTTTGTGCATGTTTATTGTTTATTCGCGTAGAGCCAGGCTTCTTCAATTGCCAGAAATTTAGAGTCCTAACAGCATAACTGCGTACATCTTTATCCCGCATTCTTTTTGAACTGAATGTTTTTGGTTTTTGTTTTGCTTAATACTTATTTTAATATATAAACTTAAATTAAATTGTTCTTTATTAAAATTAGAAATTAAGTTTTTTCCGCAGTTATGGCTTAGGTATTACGTTACATGAAAACTATATCGATTTTTGAGATTTATATGACGTCCATCCAAAATAACTTATGAAAATAATATGAATTGGCAGAACAACAACAATTTATGTCTAAAGTGAGTTTTTTTTTTTTTTTTTTTTTGGTTTTAAGAGCCCGATCGATAGTGCTGCTTAACATAAATAATTGTGTAAACAAGATTTTAATTGCTTTGGATCACGCAGAGTTTGTTTTTTTATAAACTCCCGCTCAGAATTAATGCATACCTCTTGATTTTTTTAACAAAAAAAATTGATAATTTTAGGCGGATTTTCGAGTTTTCGAATTAGTTCAAGGTAGAAAAAGTAAGAAACAAACAAAATTTTAAAAGTTGTAATGAAAAAAATTAAATTGGAAATTCATATTTAAAAAAAAAATAAACATATAGCTAACGATTAAAAATCTTCTAAAAAAAACAGCACCCTCTGTTCATAGAAGATGTTCGGACATTTTTTAAAATTCAGGTGTTGCCACTTTCCCGTAATAACGTGCTATATGTTTTCTTGTGGGATATTCACCCATTCCACTGAAGCAAGCCATGCTTGGACATTTATTTAGAATTCAGGTGTTTTGCCACCTTGCTTTAATGACCGGATTTCTACACTTTCCCGGAAATAACGTGTTATATGTTTTCTTGTGGGATATTCACCAGCTCCTCTACAACGGCTACTTCCAGCTCGCGGAGGTTTAATATGGGACCATTAATGTGCTAATTATGACCTACCATTTAAATTGTGTCAAAATTGAGTTAAAATAAAAATACCAAACAAGACCCAAGTCGACTGAGTCGTTATTTTAATGTTTTACCGCCCCTGAAGAAGGTTTTAAGTAAAACTGAAACTTCGGGATTGTAATAGTGACGATTTTTGTGACTGAAACCTGAGATTTTTTTTGTTCATATTTACTGTCGAGAATTTATTTATGTATTTTTAAATTCAATACAAATTATATAAGCCGCGAAAAATCCAATTTCTAGGAATTTTCTATTCTTTTTTATTTTCTAGGAAACTAGCGCTCAATTTATACGGGGGTAGTGAAAATCATAATATAATAATATATCATAAAGTTTTCGCCGTTTTCTCAGACTATTTTTTATACCTTTCTAATTTTGTTTCCACCCTTATTTTTAAAACAAATGCATTATGAAACATTCTAACGACACCGAAACAAAAGATTTTTAAAAAAAAGCAAGTGTGAAAAACATGTTAAATTAAAAAAGGAGACAAAAAGCGTACTGAATAATAAATTAAACCATATAAAAGTAAAATAGATTAAAAAAAGAGACGGAGGAAAAGAAAGATAATTGTGGGAATAAAATTAAAGAATAAAGCCGATAGGACTTGGTGGTAGAATGAAAAAAGTTTGTCATTCAATTAAAACGAAGTCCTAATTTTAATGTCTTGTTATCTTCGCTAAGTGGAGCCTGCAAAGATATTAACTACCCGGATCTTTTTTATACATTGTACCGTTTTCATCATTAAATTCAACCAACTTTAAATAATAGGTGTATATATATATA
>KZ651039.1:352534-392498 GCA_001010745.2 Gerris buenoi
ATATATATATAATAAAACAGCGTACGTATCTTTATAAGTATATACATATGCATTGCAATTTAAAGTTGTCTATTTCAAAATATAAAATAAAATAACCTGGAATAAAAGCATTTTATAGTTTTCAAAAACCCTTGTTCGAATAGGAATATATTAAACCTGCAATGCAGAATGTTGCGGATCGTGGGTCCATTCTACAATTTTATTTTCTTTCACCACTTTAATATAAATATTTTTAGTTAATAAACCCGGAACCGTAACTGGGCACATGGAAGAGTATATTGGCGCCTACAAGGTTTTATCAAATATACAATTTTTTTAAAAAATAATTTCAGAATTAATATTTATTTTCCTTAACTTTTATTTTCGACTTAATTAAGTTCTAGCTCGCGGCATACTAAAATTTAGAATAGCGTAGAACTACCTCTTTAATGAAGAAATTCAGGATACACGCAAAAAATATATTATTGTAATATTTTCTAATTCTTAACAACTATAGAGATAATATTGAATAATTTTAATACAAAAGATGGAAGGGAATAGAGTTAGAGATAGAGAATATTTTAAATATCAGTTAGTTTATATATATATATATATATATATATATATTTATTTGCGGCTTTACATAAGGTATTATTTCATTCTTAATGATACATGAATATGTTTTGTATGTATGTGTGTGTTCAAAGAATTTATATTGTTGTTATTGAGGAAAAATAGGTGGGACCAAAATAATACGGTAAGTAGATGTCGTTGCGGAAGAGAGCTATTCGTTTGGTATATTATTTCCTAGCTTTGGTTAGGGTTTGCTATCAAGGTGGTAGTTATAACCTTTGGAATCTTCTCCTGTTCAATAATCCATGCAAACTTCCTTTCCATCGTGCCAAATATTGTGCCTACGATATCCCATTTTGGCTATGTTTATCTGTTTAGTACATGCTTAGGGAACATTTGCTCGTCTGGGCGGGGATCGTCATTCTTTCTTTGAGTTGCGGGCCAGATTAAAATATTCATCCGCACCTAGATACCATCATGAAATTCATTGTCTTACTCTATACTCTATACCAAGGGGTCTTCAATATTTTTGGTTGAAGTGCTGGATCCTGGTCTTTCTGTGATCATTGATCACATTAAAGAGCCGCGACTCTCCGGGTTTATTCAATGTATTTGGCCGCAGAACCCTATTTAGGTTTCTCTCCGGTTAAGAATAAAAAAGAAACCTCAATGTCTCCCATCTTTAATAGTAATCCTCGATTTAATTCATTAATTTGCATATTTTTTTAAATTAGCCACCTAATAAATAAAAGCATAATGCCCATCGACCAATAAAAAATGCATATTTATGTAAACGACACGACTTTAAATTTAATTATCAAAGACCTAAACAGTATAGTTAAACCAGATATGCATAATCCAAAAATTGAATTTTATCTAGAAAATATTTTGAATGTAGTTTTTTTCATTTTATATTTGAAAGATGAATTTTAACGTTTGTTTTTTTTTTTTTACTTTTTTTAAAAATGAATTTTACTGTTTAAATGTTTTTTTAAACTATGATTTTATTTTTGATTAAAGTTTTTACTTAGAGAAATTCGTCTTTTTCGTTCAGGTTTTTTTTTGTAACAGGGATAAAATCGTTTCGCCTCAGTCTACTTCATACCACTTTAAAGTCCCCCTTTTTTCAGCCCTTAAAAGTTTAATGGGAAAAAGCTCTTGTTTCTCTAAAACTATTTGTTTGTTGAAGCTTTTTTTTATTTACTTTACTTTATCTTGTGAAAAGGTAGAGAGAAAGGTTGTGTGTTTTTTGTTCAAGAAATGTTGAAAGTTTAACTATTTTAAACTTTATTCGATTTCTTTTCCTCCTTTTTTTTTTATTTACGCGGTTTTACAGCACTTTTATTGCAAGTTATCCGTACATATTGGGACACAAATATAGTTCTGTGCAATTTATTGTAGTTCATTTTACAGACTTTAATCTATAAATGAACTTTTTAAAATTAGTAGATCAAAAAATGCTTTCAATCTAACCGATTCATTGAAATTTCTGACACATTTTAGCTTATTTCATTATTTTTATCATAATTTTCTTCTGAGCTTACCGAAGGTAACGGAAGCTTTTTTATGTCTCCGATTTCAAAACTTCGAAGACAGAAATCCGTTAAGCCATCAGGAAACATTTTTGATACCGTGTCTGTCTGCCGATCTGTCACTTAATGTTTGCGAACCAACGTATCTTAAAAACTACTCGTTCGATTTTAATGAAAATTTGGAAGGTAGGTCATAATTAGTCAGTTTTTGGTTGTTGGTATAAGTTTCTACCTTCTGCTTCCATTTATGTGCGTTCCCAGTGCGCACATGCGCACAAATATACACTTCATTTTACACCTATATATCTTCAAAAATACTCATCTTATTGTTATGAAAATTGGATACTTTGTTGTGTAAATTGGATAAAAGTAGCCCCAGATTAATTTCAACCTTCTGCGCTCTTTAAATTTTGATAAATTAGATACATTAATTTATGTAAGAAATAAAAATAAATGACAGGCGAAAAATTAAATTAATTAGACATTAGGTTGTAGAAATATAAAACCATTAAAGTATACGACGTAGGACATAGTTTTTTGTAGAATTAGACTTAATTAGACTCGTTTCATGACTGTGGATAGAAAATTTAATTAAAAAAATTGTAAGAAAATTATTCAAAATATTGTACTTTAAATTTTTATAACCATCCTCGTGCAATTATTTTAATTCATTTAATGCGTTTATCTATAGCCTAAAGTTCTTGCCTAAATTTGGAAAATCCTGATCAGCTATTCTATCGATAGAAAAAAATAATTTTAATTTCTTGCTGTTTTGCCAGCTGTTCTTTTAGTTGGTTATGTATGCTTTAATAACTTATTGTTTGTTTTAATAATGATATATTTTTATGGTGGATTTATACTGCTAATATGCTTGTCAGTTTAGAAAGAGAAACTTAAACACCAGCTCAAATTATGGCGATAGTGAGATATTGCTAAAAAAAAATCGTAAATTCATTAAAATCACAAATTCTAGTTGTAGGTATCATGCTGTTCTTTTACTCTGGAATAAAACATCTGTACTACAATGGATTCCTACAATGAAACAGAAAAACCTGTACTTTTAGAGGTAGAAGGAAAAGTCTCTCAACGTAAAATAATGTTTATTTATACAAAGCAGGTTTCGGCCTCTATAAGGGCATCATCAGTGCCGAAAAAGATAAAAACGTTAATTAAACAGAAGAGCTCATAAGGGCGGGCTGTGTCATGCCAGAGACTCCTACCTGTACTATTGAATAATTTTGTACATGTAGATGGTTTCTCCTGGGAGAAAAGTCTAGTTTGTGTAAAATTTACGATAGAATTGGAAATTGAACCTTGCTTTACTTGCAATTTACCATTTGTTTACACAGAACTCTTTTGTCTTTTAAAACCGTACTAATTGCTTTCTTTTAAGTAAATTTGATCAAAGAGACTGAAGGTAGTGATTACTTTTGCCGTGTAACTCTGACTCTTCTCTTTGCAAATTTATTCTGAGATTGGACGTTGTAGATTGGTTTTTTATTGATTAACTCTCTTTCTCATACTGATTGAGTTCGGTGAGTTGCGTGTGAGTATCTGCCTTTGTTGTTTATTGTTTATTTTTTATTATTTGTTTCTAGAGTTTTAAAAATATAGACATTGCCTGCCAATTAATGTGGCACGTAGCTCCCACGAATGGGTGCAGAAGGTTGAAATTCTATGAGACCAACAACTGTAAAAAGCTTTGGTTTCCGGTGAAATCCGCGTCACGAAGGATTTGAAGTCCGACGTTTCGCTTCCACTACTAGAAGCATCTTCAGGGGTGTGGTGCATCGTGGTGTTAACTCGAAGCAAACACAAGATGAACTGAAGACTGGAGAGAAGATCGGCGGCTCTCTTTTACTTTGTTACCCACCCAAATGAATTGATTTATTATTAAATCCAAGTGGGGGGTTCTTGTGTTCAAAATGATTTGATTAAAGGTTTCTTTGCGTCATCACAACATAGAAACACCAACGGAGACGGCTTCTGCCGAATTGCATCATCCCGACAAAGGATTTTCCCCGGTAAAGAAACTTCCGGGACATCCAGGTACAATCTATAAGGTCTAGAAATCAGTAAGGTCCAGAGTCTTCTCTCCAGTCGTCAGTTCATCTTGTGTTTGCTTCGAGTCAACATCACGATACACCACAACCCTGAAGATGCTTCCAGTAGTGAAAGCGAAGCGTCGGACTTCAAACCTTCGTGACGCGGATTTCACCGGAAACCCAAGCTGTTTACAACGAGTCTACCCGCGGAAGCCTACGCACTAAGTGACCAACAATTGGCTAATTACGACCTACCATCCAAATTTTATTAAAATCGGTCGAGTAGTTTTTAAGATATGTTGCGAAAATTGTGACAGACAGACGAGGAACCTAATATGCAAGAAACGGATTTCTGTCTAGGAAGTTTGAAATCGGGAACATACAAATTTTCTTGTTCTTCGGAACGATCAAACAGCTTCTATTGCATTTGGTATGCTAAGAATAAATAAGTAATACAAAACATAAGCAATGTTGTATCAAAGTATATAAAGTTTGATTTTATCTCTTTACTCTTAATCTAACTCGATAATCTAATTTTCATTCTTGATGAGACTTCATCAAGATGGTGTTTTGCTACGTAGGTGTTGTTTTGTCTCGTTAAATCTCATGTTTTGTTTGATAATCGCATGCAATGTTATCTTAACGGAGGAAGTGAATTTGAATCAATTGGTTAATCCAACTTGTCCGTAACCTTATTTATCCTACCAATTGTGTAATTAGCAAGAACATCACGAACAATTGTCAATAAGAATTGTTTATATTACTTAGCTAGTTAATTTGTACTGAAGCTGGTATATTAGTATACGTACAACGCTCGGTGTCTCTTCATATACCTTTATCTAGCTAGACTACTTTACCCTGCAGTTTGTGTTTGTACAATTTAACTGCAGTTGCAGTAATCAAGAAAATAATCAGTTGCAATTTAGGTTGGTTTGTCTAGGAATATGTATATAATAAAGTAAATAATAGTACATTACGCGTCTAGTGCGAAAAGTAGCATTTTGCATGCGAGTGTGGAATTTACACCCGAGCTATTTCGTAATTCTGAAGAATTCCTCTTTTTTCTGCCCTAGGGCGATAAAAAAAAAAATTCTTCATAATTATGAGACGCGCATGCGCAATGAATACAAGTACGTAAATAATCACTTTCTACGCATCTAAACAGAGATAAAATGTTTATATTTCGTAACAATCGTAGATAAATTGTAATACAAGTGCCACACCATAATAAACTATTAAAGACTTTAATCTAATTAAAAGATTTTGCAGTACTGCTATTTTTATTTTTATCTTTTTCTCAATCTGTTTTTGTGGTCTGTTATTGTTTAAGTTCTGCAAGTGAGGTGCTCTTGTTTCTTGCCTTTTGTTAGTTTGTACCTATTTATTAACTTACAGTTTTTCTACTCTGTTATAAGATTTTACGATGCTTTTGCTATTTCTGAATTTAATTACTTTGTGGCAGAATATTTCTTGAAATTATATTTTACATGGTTTCTTTTTCTGTGGTTTACATACTAATTCTGTTGTAATCTATTTCTTGTCCAACATGTTTGGAATGAAAAGCTTTGCGGATGATGGTTATACATTTTTTAGGTTCTTAATTTATACTCAATTATCACAATGAATGTGTTTTTTTCTGAATTGGTAAATATCTGATTTTAAGTTTTTTTATATATCGAATAATTGAGAAGATACGCCTGTCTCACACCTGTTATAAAACTTAAGAAACGCATGTATATGTATACATATATTTATTTTATAAGAAAATGGCCCAGTGATCTTCAGATCGTGCACTTATCGAATATAAGAATCCCTTCATACCATAACACTTATTTATGTATGTATTTCAAATTCAAATCTAACCGTAGGGATCTTCCCAGAACTCTCATTTCTGTACTACTTCCGTGTGTTTATAGATGTGTTATCTTTCAATTGATATTGACTGATACTGTTATCAAACAGTTACATGTGCAAATTTTCTCAACGTTTCGCTCCCCTTGTCAAAACATTTTCAGAGAAATACAAAAACACATTGAAGCCACTCGGCCTTGTGTATTTGATGTGATTATTAACTTCATTCAAATCTATTGAAGAGAACTCAATGGGAGATTTTACCTAATAATTGCTCTTTTGCCTTGTGGAAATACCATTTCCTTTGCCTTGGGGGAATATGTTCTTCAAACATATGACTTCTGCTTTAATTCTTAAGGATTCTAACCACATCGATAATGAGATGCGTAAAGTGGATCTCATACTATTTTAACTTCCTACATAATTACTATCTCCTATTCTTTTAACTATATAACTACTATCTCCGTAAGTTGTTTTGTTGTTGTCCCTATTTATTCAATCCTTTTTCTCCTTTTGTTGCATCATAAAGAGTATTTTGCTTCCGAGCTTCCGAAGGTAACGGAAGCATTGTGTTCACTTTTGAGAACGAAAAAGTTTTATGCCTCCTATTTTAAAAATTCCAAGACAAAAATCCGTTTCAGACAGGGAACATTTTTGGTTCCGTGTCTGTCTGTCTGTCGGTCTGTGTCCGCGAATCATGAAACGTGCGACGATAACATGAGTAAATGTCAACCGATTTTAATGGAATTTGGTAGACATGTTCATTTTACCAATGCTTAGAACGAGTTCGTTGGATAACGTTATCCGTTCAAGCGTTCACGCGCAACGCTCGCGTAAACGTGAACTTAAAATTTAAAATTCGAATTTTAGGTCGGGGAAAAAAATCAAACTTTATTTATTCAATGAGACAAACGTTTTTTTCGAATACAATTTTTTTGTAAAACCAACAGCGAGACCCCTATGAAGTGTTAAAGATCGCTAAAAACTGTTAATAGTTTTTAAGCAATAAATAATATAACAAAAAAGCAATATAACAATAAATCACATGATAGGATGCGTGGAAGCTATGTGCCACACTAATTGGCAGTCTATTTTTTTTTTTTTTTTTTGAACTCACTATATTTCGCCCCTTCGGGACATAATCATTCCTATAAAACACCATTGGTTTCTTTATCACTTGATACATTTTTATAATTTTTTTAAATTAATAGGTAATGTAATGTGGGAGTTTTTATTTTTATGTTATTGTATTAATTGAATTATTTTGGAATTATCTTAAGGATGATCTAAAAATTGGAAGGATTATTCATATGTTACTATTTTTTGCTTTTCAAGACGGCAGAATTATTTTATTTATGTCTTTAGTTTATGGAATTTTCGGTCTTGGCTATACTATATATGCGGCTTCAATATATTTCCTTTTTGAATAATTTCTTTCCATATGTAGTATTTAATACCATCTTTATTAATTTTGTGATTTTGATTTGAAAATAATAATACGTGCTGTATAAATAAAATAATATGAAAAAGCCCCATATGACCCCAAAAAAGGATTACTATCTCCTATTCTTTTTCCTATATCGCATTATTATCTCCTTTTATTTTATCTAGAGCATCAATATCTCCTATTATTTATGTTTAGCATTACTATGACCTATTCATTTATATATAGCATTACAATATCTTACTCTTGTAACTATAAACTTGTAGTATTTATAATTAAAGTTTCAAATTCAATTAAGTGTGCTATTAAATAATTAAATGTTATTGCCATTTACGAAATAAGTGGTTTTTTGGAATAGTCATTTAAAATTACTTTCTTGATGTTTTTTTATTTAATTTAAAAGCGTAATAAAGTTTAGAAGCATTTTTGAATTGCAAATTTAAGATATTTAATTGCATAAACTTCTAACCTCATTCCCAAGAGGGATTCGAAAGTTGAGTTTTTATTCAACAATGTTGTTAAACATAATAAAAAATAGGCTCCACAACAAGCTGAAGTTGTCTTGGAAATTGGGTCTCTATTAAAAGACCCATGCTGAAGCTTTATTGAGTCGAAACATCTCGTCTCCTTATCATTTCCCCATATCTTTCCTTTACCTTCCCTTGGCCTGTTCCTATCTCGACCCAAATAGCTCTATCTCTTCGTCTACCCCAGCGAGGGGTGGAACTCAATTTCTTGTGCCGTTGCCGTACCCCTCTCATTGAGTTACGGTCGGATAATGAACAGGGTGTCCTACAAGGGGCAACCTTACCGGGGTAGAAAACTGCCATCATTTCAAGCTAAACCCTACTCCGAGAAAAACGGTCCCTTGCTTTCCCCTTTAAAAATATCACCTTTGAATTACCTTCCTTTTGCAACCACGTGACACTACTTTTTATCATGAATTTTTTTTCTCTCTCAGGAAATCAATAATGTAGACCAATAAATTTGTGTCCAATAAGTCAAAAAACGAACCATATTTATAAGAGCTAGTTTTCAAACTGTGCTTATAAATTTAACTTGACAATTCTTTTTTTTAATTATTTTATGTTTAACTACAAATGTTTATATTGTAACTTATAACAACCGATTATCGTTGTTTACATGATGGGAGCAACGAGAAGAAATTAAAACAATTCCTCGACATAGAATATAGTAAAATAATTACAAGTAATACAAAATAATTAAATAATAATGTTTGCGACGATTTGAAAAACAGATAATTATAATAATAGATTGTAATAATAATTGTAATGATTTGATGTAAGATATATTTTATAGGAGTAAGTTTCTAGGCCAATGCCTTTTCAGATGGCTTAGAGTGTTACATGGAATTTGCTGAGAGGATAGTATTTGTACAGAAGGATTAGGATGGTAAGATAAGGATTCATGGAATTTTCTATTCGAGATACAGATAGATTTCGTACAAAAGGATCATTCGGTCTTCATGGGAATGAGGTTGGAAACATAGTAAGAAGCATAGGTTATTTTTTTAAGGATTTGGAAACGACGGGGATTAGATGGTAGACCTAAAATCTGATGGCTTTAAAACTACATATATATATAAGTTACGAAGCTTGTTGTCCAGAGAAAGCTTAGACCTGCGTTCTAGAAGACCAAGCAGTAACCGTTACCTGAATGTCGTGTGATGTCAATTCATCGCTCAATCATGTTCATAATTTTGATTTAAAATGTTTACTTTTAGAAAAAGTGTGCTCACAAACGTAAGTGCTGCCAAACGTCGTTATCATTTTTTGAGCAAAAGATTTTAATTTGGGATATTTAGAAATGGGAAGAGCACCATAAAATTCTATTAAAGTATTTTGAGAAAAACTGTTTTTTTAAAAGTTGTTTGAAACGAGATCTATGATTTATAATTGCAAATCTGAATTTACATTATTAATTTCAAATTGGAAAGGATTTTAAAATAAATAAATGTCGTTTCCTTGGTCATAAAAATCTTTAAACCGGATGGAAAAATGATCTTTTAATGTTTGCAGAGAGTTTATAAATTCTTTAAACAGATTTGGGCTATTGGCTTGAAATTCTAAAGATGTAATAGTTTTATGTAAACTTGGAAAATGCGTGGTGCTATTATTTTTTTTTGCGTGGTGCATTATTTAAAACCCTACATAGGCTAAACAAAGAGAAAATCTTTATCAAAACATTATTGTTATTACAGTAGGGCAGATCCGGCTATAATACACTCATCTACTCGAACTAATACTCTACTCATCTACTGTAAACTTCAGTGTGAAATATGTCTCAACTCTCTAGGCTAGGGTTCGAACTGGAAAATATGTCGGAGCTTTGAACTTTACTTCAGGCATAGTTGCCCTATAGTATGCTAACGATTCGGCTACGCCGGTAGTTTTGACCTTAGCTTTAGGTGGAGTTGCCCTATAGTATGCTAACGATTCGGATACGCCGGTAGTTTTGATCTTAGCTTTAGGTGGAGTTGCCCTATAGTATGCTATCGATTCGGCTACGCCGGTAGTTTTGACCTTAGCTTCAGGTGGAGTTGCCCTATAGTATGCTAACGATTCGGCCACGCCGGTAGTTTTGATCTTACTTCGGGTGGGGTTGCCTATTCAGCTACGTCGGACGTCGGTCCTCAATAAAGTATTATTGCGTCTAATGATTCTTAATGGGGTCTAAAGCAACCCTTAAAATCAATGCCAGCTTTCTCAGTTTCTTCTTTAGACGAATAAAAAGAACCATTATACATTTTGTACCATTTCAGCAAAATGAAAGGAGGAAAAAACTTTTTTGCCGACAGATAGAAGGGTCGGCTGTGAGAGCTATCTGAAGGGAAATTAGTTTCGTTCAGTGGAAAACTAAGACTCTTCGCAACATAGTCTGAAGGAATTTTTAACCGTTAAAAGGAAAAAGGGTTTTCCGGTTTGCCTTCTTTAGAGTAAAAACTTTAAGATAGGGCTTGAAAATCACCAACTCAACCCGGCCGTGAAATTCAGCCGCATTCCTTCTTTATTGTAAATTCTCTGAAATTAAAAAGAAGTACTCAATAGATTCTCTAATCTTAAAATATTCAACTTTAAAGACATGAGAAAAAACTTTTCATAGTTAATAAATAAATTGTTAAGAAGTGTAGTTGATAACTTTCACTTATATTTTATTATAGACTAGCCGTTATGCCCGTGACAACGGGCAGAATAAAATATAGTCAAAAAAGAGATAGTTATAATTAAAATATTTAAATAGATATTTACTGTTTAAATATTAAGTTTTATGCTCGTAGCTTCAGTTCAAGGGTGCGTGGCTCAGAGGTAGAGCATTTGTTTCATAATCTGAAGGTCACTGGTTTAATCCCAGCTTATGGCGCATCAATTTTTAACGTCATAAATCATTTAGAGGTGAGTCGTCGCCCGTCGGGACACTACTCTATTATATATTTAGAGGTGAGTCGTGGCCCGTCGGGACACTACTCGATTATATAAATGATATGAACTCAGATAAAGAACATTAAGTTTGAGTTTGAGTGTAGATATTGAATACCAAATTTATTATAGCAAGATAGAATAAAAAATCTAAGTATTACTAAAACAAATAGAATGTTGTGCGGTGTGCGGGATAAAGCATTGTCAAGTATTGGTATTGAGTATAAAATAAAGAATAAATGAGGTAGATTTAAAAATCTTAAGTTTTAGTAAAACAAATAAATTGACAATTTTCACTGGGATTTTTATTTTTAATTATAATGTCAATTCAATTATTTATCGGAATTAAGTTTTAAAATGTGTAAACTTTATCTTAAAATCTTAAAATTACTTATACAGTTGGATGTTTGGCTTCTTTACTATTTACTTATTTTCTTATTAAAATAAAATAATACAATTCAATATAGAAAAAATAGTCTGCCAATTAGTGTGGCACATAACTTCCTCGCGCCCTATTCGAAAAAAGTTGACGATTTTATGCTTTTACAACCTATTATTGTCAAATTAATTTAATTTCACCCGTTTTTCGAATTTGTAAGAATTGTTTTGATTTTTGTACATGAATTTAAGTATCAATTTAGCAAAATTTAAAAGCCGCAGACGGTTAAAAATAATCTAGGGTTATCTGCGTGGCTACTTTTGACAAACCATCCAAATTTCATAAAAATAGGACAAGTAGTTTTATGTTGGTTTGAAAAAAAATTGAAGTAAGGTCACACGGGATAGAAACTAGCGTATAGTTTTGACTATAGGTTTAGTTAACTAGCATTCATGCCAACATGAGCTCTAGTTTTAGTCAGCTATACGTATAATTTACTATCTTATAGTCGAATTATACGCTATACATACAGAAATATTACTGTACAGAGGGGCCACACGAGAAGGAATCAAAACTATACTTGGTGTTGTATAGTTTTGATTCCTTCTCGTGTGGCCCCTCTGTATAGTAATATTTCTGTATGTATAGCGTATAATTCGACTATAAGATAGTAAATTATACGTATAGCTGACTAAAACTAGAGCTCATGTTGGCATGAATGCTAGTTAACTAAACCTATAGTCAAAACTATACGCTAGTTTCTATCCCGTGTGACCTTACTTCAATTTTTTTTCAAACCAACATAAAACTACTTGTCCTATTTTTATGAAATTTGGATGGTTTGTCAAAAGTAGCCACGCAGATAACCCTAGATTATTTTTAACCGTCTGCGGCTTTTAAATTTTGCTAAATTGATACTTTATTCATGGGAAAAAATAGAAACAATTATGGAAGGTTTAAATAACAGGTGGGAAATTGAATAAATTTGACAATAATAGGCTGTAAAAGCATATCATTAAATTATACGAAGTACAGCAAAGGAGATAATACCGAAGGAAACGGAACCTCNTTTTGAAATTGGAGACAAAGAAATGTTAGTTCTTTAGAACGATCACATAGCTTCCGTTATCTTCAGTTAGCTCGGAACAATTTTCTTTATTTTTTTTACTTTATAGAAAATTAAAAACTATACTTCAAATATGATGTAGTTTTCCTTTTCAATTTCCATGCAACTGGAACTTGTTGAACACTAAAGGGGTTTTCCAGGAGTTTTATCTAGATAAAAAAGTTTGTCGGAGTTGTGGCTAATTGTGGTTTCATAGAAAACACATAGAAAAAGTAGAAATTGAATAGTTTTAACTAGATATTGCATTATCTGTTTCAATTAATAAAGTTACTATAAATTCCAACATCTTTATTAGATTCAATAGCTGTCTTGCTGGAGATAATATTACTGAATACCAATGTAATTTTAGATTAAAAGTACATAACATATATTGTGTTTTTATATTAATTATTAAGTTTATTATTTTTTTGCTGGATTTTTTACCCCCTACGACACAATATTTAAATATACTTGGCTAGTTATAACATATTCATGATTAAATAATTTTTTATCGCAAACATAAAGAATGTAATTGCGAAAAACCTTATAAAGTTATGTATTATAAAAATCGGTCCAAAACATCTCAGACCGACTTTCTCATATTATACGAGTAACTACATAATTACTTGGTCTATTATTTTTCATATTCAGTTTTTATGAGTTTTCGTGCTGATATTTAATTATTATTAAACATTTTATCATAAAAATTACTTCTCCTCGTCAGGGAACGAACCCGGCCTCTCACCGAGTGCGTTTGAAGCTTTTTTTTCTCTTGAACGATTTTTCTCGTAAAAACGACTTAATATGGTTAGATTCTTATTTAAATGGACATTTTAAAATTTTTTAATCAAAATCATCGGAACCGTATTAGAGAAATTTTTTTTTTCTCGTTTTTTCAGAGTTTTTAAGGTGTAGTGCACCGCAAAAAAAATAAAAAAATTGGAGTTAAAATTATTTTCCTTCGTATTTCGCCACGGGATATGATTGTTTTGAAGATGTATGTCAAAATTCATCAAAATAGACGGCTCCACGTGTCTTCACAGACTACAGACAGACATTTTGATAAAAAAAAAAAAAAAAAAAAACTTTTATTTTTGGACTCAAGGGACATCAAAACGTGTAATTCCACCAAAATCTAATTTTTGCGCCATCACAATACATTCTCTTTTTATATTCGAAATATATCAAAATGTAAAAATATAATTGCCCCTCCACCACTTTTTTAGAGATGTAAGATTTATAGTTTTGGTTTTTAATAAAAAAATATATATTGTTTTTTTTTTTTTTTTTTTCGATCGCTTTATTCAATTTATGAATCTATTCAAGTTTTTTTTTTCAACGCCCACAGCAAACTAAGTACATAAAGATTTCTAACTGTTGGTGTAAAAAAACCTAAAATTTATGTACTTGAAAATGAGAAAAATCGACACATTTTACCACTTAGAGAGAGAGAGAGAGAAAAAAATCAGATGGAAATAGAAGCGGAACAGTTTTTTCGGGTAAAAATTCACTTTTTTCTTCCTAACCCCTCACTGTAGCCCTTGAAACTTTTTTTAAAAAACAAAGTAAGAAGGGAAGCGGCTTGGAGCTTTCCTATTGGTCGATTTTTACGGAGAGAAAAAGGGGTGTTTGTTAAAACACGAAGGGAGGGGAGGATTGAAACTTAAACAAACAAACTTGGCTCATACACAGCTCCAGGGCGGCAAAACAATAAACCAAAAGTAAACAGAATTGCATATTAATTCTGTTTCTTTTTTTTCTTGGGTGAAAATATGATTGTAAAGGAGGAAAAGGGGCTTCTATTTTAACTTCAATCAACGAGGCAAAGGGAGAAAAGCAAAGAGGAGGGAAGAACTGTTAGAAAATTTAATTCAAATCCGGTTTAAATGAAACGAGTATAATAAATATTAAAATTATCATCAAGACATAATTGTTTAAACCAATTTACCAATTTTATTAGGAAGTGAAAGAAACAATTAAGAATAAATTGTTAATACATGTTATTTTAAATTCCGCGATTTTATATTGTAATATTGTGATTTATTATTTGAATCCTGATAGGAAATGGTAAAAATTTAGATGAGGCCAGATTTTTTTGTCAATGTCAATGTAAAAGTGGGACGTTTTTAATATCAGAATCAGAGCTCCTAGCGGACCAAATGGTAATTAAAATGGATTCATGTTTCATAATTTCACACCTTTAAGATTCTTCTACTGTATCAATTAGACAAATGTATAATGATTTTTTTCACTTGAAAAAGCATTGAAATGTCGACATGTGGATTCAACGCCCAAAAACATTTTTATGATTCAATTTTTTTTTTATGAATGGAGTATATGAGTATTTTGAAAGAATTATTTTAGGAGCACTTATTATTTTGTGCATTTTCTAACGGAACTGGTTTGTAATTGAAATTTCTAACTCTTAAGTGATGCATTTCCGCAAACGAGTACTCAAAAAGTGATCGACTTGATAGTTTTCTATGTGTTAGGGAAGATGAAACATGTTAATTGGGGTCATTCGATTGATGAATCTGGTTTACTGTATTACTATAATTACCGTCATTACAGAATAAATATAATGCGAAGAAAATATCGGATTCATTTATATCTTCAACGATCTACCGTATGTCAAAAGACAGTTATGTAAAATTAGTGGCATTGATTTCTCCTGTACCTACTACACTGGCAAAATACAAACATGGGGATGTTTTTTACTTGTGCAACTAACTTGGTCGTTTATTTTCGTGAACTAATAAAAAATTACTATCACAAAATGAAATAATTATAAAATAACAATAAACTCGTTGCTTTCAACCAATTTACTGCCATTTTACTGGAAATAATAAGTTCCTTATGAAAGTTAAAACATTTCTTCAAGAACAAAAACTTTTTAAGTTCCTTAAGGAAGTTAAAACTTATCTCCTTAAAAACAACATTTTTTAACCTGGAAAATATGGTCCGGAACCACAGTAAATATATTTTAGTACATACATAATAATTATTTTCAACGTATTACTGTCAATTTCTGAAAAGGAACTTTTCAGTTTTACTGTCTTCTAAAAAGGAACTTTAAAGTAAAACTATATTTTTTATTCATATTGCAATTTTAATTATTTCACTTTATTTTCTGACACTGATGCAGTTAGCTGAAAATATTTTACTAAAAAAAAAACAAAAAAATTATTAACGTAAAGAAATAACATATTACCTTCATTAGTACGGATTCACTTAGTTTCTCCCTGTTAATTATTTTAATAGCTACTTTCTTGCCGGTTACGCAGTGTACGCCCAGCTTGACCAGACCTGCAACACAAAACAACATTTATTTAACATTACCTTTTAATTTATATGCAAATTTGATGATGAGTGAACATTTTGTTTTTAGTGCATATGTTACAGCCAAAGTAATAAATTGGTCGTTATGAATAATGGCTAGATATTATATATAATGGCTAAAATAACTAGACAAAGTGATTAATTAATTACTTTGTCTAGTCATTATTCATAATAGCTGGGACAATACAGTTAAAGTAATAATTCCTTTAAAAAATTAATCACTTTACCCAGATATTATGAAAAATGTTGAAGTTTAAGGTGGTTAAAGTAATATAAGAGTGGGGAGAGTGGAAGATGTCCCTCTACCTAGGGATAAATGTTTAATTCCAGACTGTAAACAACACTAAACTTCTGTTTCGCTATTACATATTTGAAACTTCAGAACTTTAACGTGTTTGGATTGATTTAGTTAATTTTGTGTAAGTTGCCACTATGGCAGACAATTTAAAAAACCGTTTAGTACGTTTAAGTGAAAAACTAAATACACTTATTGAGAAAAGGACCAGTTGCTTACAAGAGTTCAGTATGAATTATTAATATTATTGAAAGTGAACGAAGCCAAGAATACGACTGCTAAGAAAACGCCTGATGATGAAAGGACTAAAAAAGAAATATAAAACATAACTAGTTGCACTTGCCATTTGCCATAAAAAAAAAATATAATTTACCAAAAAAAGGACATTTTTTAGCTAACAAACTTAATTCGAGGCGTCAAACTGATATGATTGGCATGCAATCAATCAGAGGGATGGTGACTACAAATATATTACGGTTTACCAAGGCCACCTTACAAAATTCGTACAGCTGCGACCTTTACAAACCAAAACTGCAGAAGAAGCAGCATATACACCACTAGGTTGAAATATTTACATTTTATTACTTTTTCTAATTCCAACCGTTATTGTACATAATATCTAGGCAAAGTGATTAATACATTATATTATCACATTCTCTGACTTGGGTCAGATATTCATAATGACTAAAATAAAAGTGATTAATTAAGCTTTATTAATCACTTTGACCAAATTCAATAGTTATTATACATAATGGCTGGCAATTATTCATAATAACCACATTAATTACTTTGGCTGTAACATATATACATTTGAGGTACGATTATGAATTATGTTATTAATTTTTTTATTTACTTTAATGTTTCAGGTTGTTGAGCGAAATCAATTAATGTTTTGCCACCAAATATTCCAGTGAGTACATTTAACTTATTTATTTATTTTAAATGCTATTATAAGGTTCGAAAAGAATTTTAATTTATAACTGTTTTGATGTTTTTTATTTGTTGCTTTTAATAATTGATTCTAAAAATAACTCATCGATTCAAATGTTGTTATTGGTATTCTCCAATTATTTTCCATAAATGATAGAGTAGGTATTGACGTGCATATTATTTCCATAAATAAATGAATGCATATTATTTCAAAGTCCCTATGTGCTGTAAGCTCCCCTCTGTTGATATTATGTACATAATTTTCCTGGATGTGGGATTATAACAGTAAACTTAACAGCGCCTGCTGTTGGCGTAGCTGGGATTCTGCATTTTGACAAAGAGCGAAGGGTTTCTCGAATTGTCCTAAACTTTCTTTGGTCATTAAATTGGAATTATTCATGTCTAATTTAAATACCTAATGTCTCTTGTGGTACTGTTTTAGACCTCTACAATATTAATTTTATAGATCTTCCAGATCCTTAAAATTAATAAAGAAATGGTTACTAGAATCATTAAAATAATTTTGTGCTATAAATAATTAGCCTAAAATATTAGCTTAAATAATTAGCCTATTAATTAGCCTACTACACAATATGAAAATAATGTTATTTTTAATAAAAATAATTAGAATATTTAAAATAATTGTGTGCTATAAATAATTAGCCTAAAATATTAGCTTAAATAATTAGCCTATTAATTAGCCTACTACACGATATGAAAATTATTTCGCTATTAACAGGGACTAGTCCAATTTTTGGGACAGAGAAAATACTCCGGTGTAGCTTAATTGGTAGAGATCTGAACCGTCAATTTATATGTCCGGGTTCAAATACCGGGAGCAGAGGGTATTTTTATCAATACTGTCTCCCTTTAATAATTCTAAGGCCCTTATTTAGATTGTTACTCCCTTTATAAAAAACAGAAGGAAGTAAGAACCTAAAGAAGGTCTACCGAATAATCTTCTTTAGACTGTTACTCACCATATAAAAACAGAAAGAAGTAACAATCTAAGATGTGTACTCAATGATTTCTTTAGACTGTTACTCCCCATATAAAAACAGAACGAAGTAACAATCTAAAGAAGGTTTTCTCAATGATCTTCTTTAGACTGTTACTCCCCTTATAAAAACAGAAGTGTGATATTCCTTTGTCCCAAAATGCATTGGACTAAACATTCTATTCTCTTAGTTATTGAGTCTATGTCCATTTATATTCTAAAAAAAAACATACGGGATTAACAATCTAATGAAGTGTGAAGTACCCATTCTAATTTAATAACGTTAATGTTTGAGGAAATGCTGCTGTTTGTAATAAGCATTAACATTTGTAATTATGTAAAGATATTATTGATTTGATTTTACTGTATTAAATGGTAATTTAAATTAGAATATTGAACTATTATAATTATTAACAACATTTCCTTATTGGTTAATAAGGAAAAACATGATGTTATTAATATAAAGTATGGCATAAATTATATTATTTTATTTATTAGTTTTAAATTTTGCTTCCTTTTTGTTCAATCTAGATAATATTTTCCACGCTTACTCTTTTCGTTTCGATGAGTAATATAAATTCAAATCTCGTGATCTATTTTCTATTTTTTTTTCGTTAACTATCAGTCTTATTATACCTGGCTTATAGAAACATCGATTTTCGATCGGGCTATTTGTAGAAAGACCAAAGTTTCAATAGGTCTGGTTTATTCATGCATGAAGATAAAAATTCAAATGTTTGTGGAGTACACAAAAGAACAATGACTTTTATTCTACCTCCCTCTTTTCTCATGTACAAAAATTTTTATTTTTAGATCACTCGTGAAACTCAACTGTACAATACCCAAAAATGTACGTGAGGCAAAAAAATTAAAGTGTGAAATAAATAGTTAAGATCTTATTAAATTTGACTTTTTATATATTTTTTTAATCCAAAAATGAAAATATTTTATTCAAAGCGGGGTAATAACTTTAGATAGACAGATACTATTTTTTCCGTTTTATATAAGATACTTTTTATACTACTATGGTTGATCTCAAATCTAGGGTTTAACCTACTCTTCTTCGTCCTAGGTAATTTTTTCCTCATATCTTCCAAGGCAGTTTAAAAAAAAAAGACTGCAAATTAGTGTGGCACTTAGCATTCTCAAAAAGAATAAATAAAAAATTGCATGAGGATCATCTGTGGGATCATCAGTCCCTTGTCTCTAACTAAAACTATTCACCAAATCTGAGAAAAATCGGTTCATTAAACATTGAGAGATTGATGTTAGGCAGATTTTTACGATTGAACATACGCAGTAGCTACTGTAATTCTAATTAAAATGACATTCATACGGGACCGTTTCTTACAGGATACGAACGATCATGTTGAAATTCATGTGTCGTCATTGTCATCATACATTCGATCCTCATATCCTCCTAATGTGAGAAAAATCGGACGATTAGGTTAGAAATTTACGTTTAGAGGATATTGAGCTCCTGCGCAGAGGCTACCATTGATTCGCGAGCGATGAAATTCATTGAGGACCATCTAGGGTCTAAACTCCATAATACCTGAAAATTTCATCAAAATCGGATGAAAATTGTCGCTTCCATACAGGACCACATCATAAGGGCTAGGACTGAACCGATCATGATATAATTCATTTGACGTCTTCATACGTTCAATCCTCAACTATCCTCCAAATGTGAGCAAATTGATGTTTGGAAGATTTTACGTTCCTGAACAGAGGCTACCATTGATCCGCGAGCGATGAAATTCATAGGGAACCATCTAACATAATTCCTGAAAATTTCATCAGATTCGTATGAAAATTGTGGAATGTGCGCGTGAGGTAAGGATTCGTGGTGGGCATAGACCGACATAAAGACACGAAACAAAATTTGTTCAGGAAGGTCTAAAACGTAAAATGCGACGGAAACTTTGATTTTGGAGGGAATAAAACATCTGCCAAAAGTGTATACAATACTTCCGCTACCTTGCGAATCCTTGGAAGCAATAAATAAGCTTAATTTTAATATTTGATTTAAGTTGTACCCTTTTTAATCTTTTATGTTAGTTTTGGATCCTTTTAGGATAATAAAAAGTCAGATTTTTATTTCTAAATTTTAATGTTTACACAAGCAATAATGTCATTGGCTTTTTTTATTTTATTTCTTCCGAGCTTACCGAAGGTAACGGAAGCATTGTGTTCACTTGTGAGAACGAAAAACTTTTATGTCTCCGATTTTAAAAATTTCAAGACAGAAATCCGTTTTAGACATCAGGGAACATTTTTGGTCTCGTGTCTGTTTGTCGGTCTGTGTGAATTTTGAAACGTCCGACGATAACTTGAGTAATTCTTGACCGATTTTGATGAAATTTGGTATACATGTTCATTTTACTAATGCTCAAAACGAGTTCGTTAGACAACGTTATCCGTCTAAGCGTTCACGCGTAATGCACACGTAAACGTGAACTTCAAATTTAAAATCGTAAATTAAGACCGGGGAAAAAATCAAACTTCATCTTTTCAATGAGACAAACATTTTTTTCAAATACAATTTTTTAGTAATACCAACAGCGACGCCGCTATAAAGTGTTAAAGATCGCTAAAGGCTAAAACTATTAATAGTTTTTAAACAATATTCTATGTAACAATAAAGTAATATAACAATAATGTTAATGCTAATACAGCAATAAAGTACATTATGGGATGCGAGGAAGCTATGTGCCACACTAATTGGCAGTCTATTTTTTTTTTTTAAACATATTTCTAAGAAAAAAATAAAACTAGTTAAAATTCAAAAACGATATTATGCGCTGCAAACGTCTAGGATTAATAAATGTTACAGCCATGCGAGTCCTTGAATCATGTTCCATATCGCTAGTTTTAAATGGGATTGCAGCAATCCTTTATAGAGCTTTGTTGAAGGGCTCTCGACCTACACTGAAGGAATAAGAGCTGCACTGCAGAAAATCTTTACTCGGCCTTAGCCCTTGAATCAGGGGAAGAAAAAGTGCATTATTAAAGTTTCTCAAACTGCACCGTATACTGTATGCACTAACCATTTCTACCTCTCCCACTCTCTTTTTAAACAAACTTTATTTATCACGTACATTTTTTTTTTTATATGTAATATCAAAATAAATTCTGTATGTTAGGCTTCACGTATCAGCACAAGACAGTATACACATAATTTTTTTTTTCTTATGGCGTACACTTTAGACTAAAAATGCTAGCTTTAATATGGATAAATCCATCTAACATATGCTTCCTTTCCATGTACATATTTACTATTTTTATGAGATTTTTAAAAAAAAAAATTCTTATCAAATTGTAAAATATATGCTGCGGATATTTCATGCAGACGTTTACTTCTTTCACAAATGGCTTTATGATTATCTGCATTGCTGAATTTTCATTTTGTCGAAATTAAATATGCAAGTTAACATAACTTAAAATAACATTCTTGAAGCAATCAGACTTTGGGAGCGAGCCAAACATTGATCCTTGCGTCTCCTTTTTGTTGAAATAAGATCAATTCAATTTATTAGAATAATCTAATAAAAAAAATAGTAACAGCTTGAGTTAACGATCGATGAACTGTTTTTTTTTTTTAACTAAATAATTAAATCTGTTAAAATATTGAAGTAGTTAACTGAGATTTAAAGAAGGATTAAATCCAATTAAGTTATATTCATTTAAGAAGTAACGTACTTGATTGGTTGTTAGTAATTGAATTGGTTCGACTGAGGTGCAAAATTAAATTATTATCTCTCATATTTTATCAATTTTATATTTATTTTAAGTGTTTGTTTTCGTAATTCTTGCAATTTTAGCGTGAGTTTTGCTTCCGAGCTTATCGAAGGTAACGGAATTTGATCATTGGGAACAACAAAAAAAATTTAGATCTCCGATTTCAAAAATTCCAAGACAAAAATCCGTTTCAGACATCAGTTAACATTTTTGGTTCGGAGTTTGTCTGTCTCTTTGTCGCTTAATGTTTGCAAACCACATATCTTTCTGAACTACTCGTCTGATTATATTGAAATTTGGATGGTAGGTCATAATTAGACCATTGTTGGTCTCATATAAGTTTCAACTTTATGCGCCCATTTGTTTCTCTTCTACTTAGATTTATTTACACCTATATCTTCAAAAGTACTTATCTGATTTTTATGAAATTTTGATGGTTCGCCGAAAGTAGCCCGCTGATAGCCTCAGATTAATTTTACACATCTGCGATTTTTAAATATTGCTAAATTAATACTTTAATACATTAAAAAATCGTAAAAAATTTAAATAATTTAAAAAACATACAGGAAAATTGAAAAATATTGGATAATAATCATGTTTAAAAGTCATAAAATCATTAAATTTTACGAACTAGGACGCGGGGAAGCCACGTGCCGCACTAATTTGCAGAGTATTTTATTTAATACTCCTAAAATAAGATTTATCTATTTATAGTGCTGTATATTTCACAAAAGTTAATCCTTCCTCTCAAAGTTGCTTGAAGAATAATAAATTTATGCGAATATCGGGTATGAGGTTGCTTTAGTGCAAGAAGTACACCCAAAATAATTCTCCAGTTTAGTTTATTTTTGTTCTTTTATCAGATTTAACATTAAAAAGGTGTAGATTTATTTTAATCCTCTTATCATTATGTTTACAGAAGATGTTTTCCAAAGAGAATATTTATGTTGAAGTTTAAATTTGTCGTTTTAAATCTGTTTTAAAGTTAAGTTTAATAAATTCTCAGTGTAACTTTAAACGCAGAGACTGGTTTATATACTGTAAAGTGCTTTATTTAAACAATAAGTTTTCCTCGAGAGTCATTAATTTACCCGGTCTCTTAATTTCGGTAGTGGCTGTCGTGTTTGGCAAACTCGTCGACTAATTTACATGAAGCATTAAATTTAGCTTAAAACTTAAAGCTTTTACTAATATCACCTGGAATAGGTAGGAAACACGCAACCCACATGCGTTCGCATGACCTGAAAGTGTTAAGAGAGAACCAAGCTAGTAATTCATATCAGAAACACTCTATGCCTACACATTCTTCACCGATTTGTTAGATTCAATCATGGGAAGCTAATCTGTTGATATGTCCTTATTCTTGGCGGTTCTTTTACGAAATCTGTTGATAAGTAATATCTGATTTATAAGTCTGAAAATTAAATTTAGATGCCTGATATCCTTTTTGAACTGGTATTAAACAAATTCTCTTTTAACATTAATACAGTTTTAAGAATGCTTGATTCTTTTTCGTAACAGTTAACTAGTGTAATGGTTTAACTTTAGTGTAGATTTTGGTGTAAAGGGTGTATTTTTAGCATCAAAATTGATTTGGCACATAAAATCGAAATCGTTACCGAAAAACGACACCGAAAAGCGTTACATGAAAATGTCTCGATGTCTTGCAGACTCACATGGAAGAATTTTTTTTTCTCCATTTTAGGGGTAGCATTAACTAAGTTCGCTTTCGAGCTTAGCAAATGTAACGGGAAGCTATGTGATCGTTCTGAAGAACGAAAATATTTTATGTCTCCGATTTCAAAACTTCCAAGACAGAAATCCGTTTCTGAGATCATGGAAAACTTTTGGTTCCGTGTCTGTCTGTCGGTCTGCTGCTCAATTTTTGCGAACCAACATATCTTAAAAACTACAAGTCCGATTTTAGTGAAACTTGAATGCAATGTCATAATTAGCTCATTGTTGGTGCCATATAAGTTTCAACATGCTGCCTGCATGTGTCTTTTCCACATGCTCACAAACAAATATTTATTTACACCTATATCTTCAAAGCTACTTATCTAATTTGTTTGAAAGTTTTATAATTTATCGAGAGTAATATGTAGATAGCCCCAGATTAATTTGAACCTTCCGCTCTTTTACTAATGCTAAATTGATACTTTAAAAACATACTTTTTACATAGCATGTAAAAATTAGAACAATCTTTACAGATTAAATATATAATGGCTTATAAAAGCATAAAATTAATTAAGTACGTGATTGGATGCGAGGAAGCTATGTGCCACACTAATTGGCAGTCTATGTTGTTTTCTGTCTTCCATCCTTGGTAAACTTATATTTACTTATCAACATTGATTGCTTGGTTATTGTCAAACCACAAATAATTGCTATGAAGATGAAAAACTGATGAGGATTGTAAGAATTACTATAGTAATATCTAGAAGACAGCAAGTATAATTTTTTGTTTTAAATAGTTAATAGGTAAAAAAAAATTATTAAAGAAAATTGTTGTAGTAATTTGTGTTATTATGTCGAAGAATATTATATCGTGAGTGTATGAATAAGGAAGGATCAAACAAAATGATGTTATAATCTGTTTAGAAACTCGTAGCGTCTTTGCAGATAGCATCCTCTCAAACCATACTTTATAGGCCTGGCGTATTAATTCTTCTATCGATTTCACATTTAGCTAATACTAAATCTCGAATCTCGGTGCCTCAAGACATGGTCTTGCTTTATGGTTGAAGGAAAGGGAGAGGCAACAAAGATAAGAGGCAAAATCAGTCCTGGTATTAAGACCTAAAGCAGATTTACCCCATTCTACCAATTTAGACTCGAAGCATTGACGCAGAGTGACTTACGCTATCTGCTTTCACATGCCTTTTTTGAGGGAAACATGCTACAGCGATGAGATGGGTTTAAGCTGAAGAAATTATTTCTTTGAGCAAAGTGATTGTTCTGATAAACACAAGTTGCTTTGGTTGTGTTTTGCTCAAATTGTACTTTATATTTCTTTTTAGCCTTTGATCATGTTTTTCGACATTATTCTGAATATATTCCATCTAAGGCCCGATTCACACACAAGTGGCGTGGGTCTGGCGTGGCGCTGGTTTGTGCCACCTCTATATGTTAACTTATGGCCCAATGTACACTGATATGGCGTGGAAGAGGCGTGCAAGTGGCATCGAAGTAGCGTGCCACTTGGATAAGTCACGAGAGGTGTCGGAGTGGCGTGGTGGAGACGCCACTTGCACGCCTCTTCCGCGCCATACCAGTGTACATTGTGCCATAAGTTAGCATATAGAGGTGGCACAAACCAGCAGCGCCACGCCAGACCCGCGCCACTCGTGTGGGAATCGAACCTAAGAACTCTTTTGTTATAAATCTGGGAGTTTAATATTTTGCTGCATTTTCAACTCAATCACGTAATTTGTAAAAGCATAATTGATGGTTAAAATAAGTTAGAGTCTATTCAGAAAAAAACTCTCTAATAGTCGACTCGTCTACCCTCTACTATCTACATATATATAGGATTGATGATATATTAAAAAATAATTTTAAACTTGAAAAAGCAGGTGATGTATAAATGCAAAATCGTATTTTTTTCTATAGCAATAACAACGTAAACAAACATCAGGATAAAAATGTCGCATTCCCTTCTAAATAACACAAATAGGACTTTATATATGCATAGCTTGAGTAGACAAAATATTGTATGCAACAAGGCAGCAAAGGAAACATTTCTGCCTCGTTTATTCATTGCCTGCCTCGGCTTCGCCTCGGCAGTTCATCATCGTCGCCTGTCCTTGCCTTCGGCTCGTAGGCTAATCTAATCACTCGTCAGTAAAATTCAATTTTGCTGCCTAGTTACATAAATAACAAATAACTATTGTTTATTACTTATGTATGTGACGTTTCATTAAGATAAACGGTGTGACAAGAAAACTCCTTTTCACTTACAAATACTTAATATCTTGCAAGAATTTTATATTGGATTTAAAGAGGAAAGATTCTCAAGAGGTTTATACCCTGATGAATGGATCTGTCCACTCACTATCATGGCTAGATAGCTTAGTTTGATTTATGCTTGGTGTACTGACGAAGTAGAAAAGAGGGAAGACCAGGGTAAGGGGCAGCCGTGTAGAAGATGAGATTTCGTTTCCTTGACAACCGACCGTCACTTAGGATGAACCTTGCTCAGGAGATTAATTTAACTTTGCACCTTCCAGATTAGAGGTAAACGGCTGTTAGATAAACTTGTTATTATTTTCTTCATTTGTCACAATTTCTAACCTTGTTGCAAAGATCAAAATGATAGTTCACTTTCAAGACTTTTAAACTAGGTAATATTGAATATTAAGAACAGATAATCATGCTAATTGGAGTATTAAAGAAGTTGATTGTTGGAACAGGATTATTCTCTACCCTCACGCACCGGCCTACTCCTTTAAACTATGTTTTGTAAAATGTATCTCTTCACCAAAATACTTCTGCTAGTATCAAGTTGAAATTTTACATACATGTTTCAATAATACATTAGATGGTTTAAGTGGAGTTTTATTAAAATCTATCTGGACAATTCCTTTATTCCTCACGCTCCGACCTATTCCATTTAATCCATGTATTGTAAAATGTAGCGCTTGCATCAGGTTGAAATTTTACAAGGATGTTTCAATAGTACATTAGATGGTTTATTTGAAATTTTATTAAAATCGAAGTAAGATCAAACGTAAGATGTTGGTAAAAACTTAGAAATTAGAATCAAATTATTTTATAGAATTAAATCATTTAAACCTTTAGGTCCACTTTAATAGTTTTAGCGGTCTTTAACACTTCCAACCAAATGCAAAGATACGTGAACTTGAAAAAAAAATGCATGAATTCAATAAACGAATCTATTTAAAAAAAAGCTCGCTTGCGCTCACTTCAATTTAATAAAATTCGTACTCATTTAACTTATGTAGAGACGTATTCGTGCAGAACGTAATACATACTTACGAATAGAGGCCCAGATAAATATTGAACTTGAAAAATTTTAGTTTCGTTTAAGCGAAGGAAAGTTCCTAAATACTTTTGAATTTACTAATAACTAAAATTATCAAATTCGCTTACGCTTTATAAATATAATTAATCAATCAATATAATATTTTTTTACAAGTATAGGTCCCCTACATCAAATGTTTAATGTAATGATCGGTTTATAGTAGTTAGTTCGAGAAGGTTGAGACACTCTACCTGGAATTTATGCAGTAAAACTTAATAACGTTGATTTTCAAAGTTTTACACCAATGATTGTATCGATAAATCTGTGAAGTCGTATAACTATCCTTCCTTCTTTTAGGGACTTCTTATTGTTAAATAGAGAGAGAAAAAAATACAAACTTATCAAAAGACTTATTGTAGATTGTAGATGTTGTTAAAACTCCATAAGATAACCTTGGATAATATAGGAAGTAAAAGTAAGGAAAACTTTTCTAAACAGTTCTCTAACATTCCCCCTATTTAAGTGTGATATTCTTAAGGGCCATTCAGGGGTTTACTTCTGTGATATTCATGCTACAAGGGAGCAAGTACAGGAAGTCCTGGGCCCTCTTTTTATACAAGGTCCATCTCCCTCCTTACGGCTAGGGAGCCCATTTAAAAAGAACTGCGTCAGGGGAATAATTACGCGTGAAAGCTTGTAAATAATATATTCTTAAGAAGGGAGAAAAATGTAAAAAGTAATAACATTACAAAAGTAACATCATCAAAAAGAATTTTTTAAATAAAATGTTTTTTTACAAAATACATTTAGCTTTCTTTACAAGAAGGAATAGATAGAGTTTGTTAAAATAAGTAATTTTATTAAATTGGTTTAGTTTTTTTTTTTTTTTTAAAGATAAAAGTAGTAGCCATGATATAAGATAGCATAAAATGAATCTCGTATTCGACCCTCTAATTTTTTCCCCTCCGATTTTGATATTTTTGTTTACATTGCCTCTTTCTAAGAGCGTCGGATACTTTGTTTTTGCTATAAAATAAATTGAAAGATTATAATAGGGTCGAACAAAGTACGATTATTAAAGGTGTGACTATAGGGATGAATAAGCATTGATTATTCGAACGACCTATAAAAAATTCATTTTTTTCTTTTGATAAATGATGATTAAATCTAAAGCTTTAAATCTAAGCCTCGTTCACGCGGTGGCACTAATCTCTCGACATTCAATGGTGTAGCATTACTTGTCACTTGCGGTGTCGTCGTTTGGAAAGTATATAGTCCAGGAGATAGCTTGCAAAAAAGTGTCTGACTAACGTCAAGCTAGAATTTTGTGTATATGTAAATCTTTTGGTGTCTATTAATAATATGTGGTCCGCTAAGTTCGTTTTCGGGACATAGCTTGGCAATAGACGTTTGAAAAAAACAAACCGGTGGAGAGCGGCCATATTTTGCCCTTTTTGGTGGACAATGTGAATTTCATGATTCCTGAGTAAGAAGTTAGTTAGACAAAAAATTAATTTGATGACAGTTCGTCACTTAATAAGTTAGTTAGTCAAATACTACTACAAATCAAAGAGGCCTATAAAGTGAAGGACTACCATCAACTTGATTTTTGTCTACTGACTAAGTTGGTCCTCAGGATCATAAAAATCATATTGTCCACGAAAAAGGGCAGAACATGGCCGCTCTCCACCGGTTGTTTTTTTCAAATACCTATTGCCAAGCTATGTCCCGCAGACGAACTTAGCCAACTACATATTCTTAAATGGCACCAAAACATTTACTTATACACAAAAATCTAGCTTGATGTTAGTCAGAAACTTTTTTGCACGCTATCTCCTGGACTAATATGTCATGGCACTACAATGCCAAGATCTAATGTCATCAGGCATAAAAAATTTGATAAAACCCTAGATATGTAGTACCTATATTAATAATTAAAATATTTACATTATATAAACTATTATATTGCTTTTTCTCGTTTGCTACTTTGAAGAACTGTCACAAAAGTGTGGAGAGAGAGTGTGAACAGCTCATGACACTCAGTGTCCAGTGTCATGACGGATAGTGTCAAGTGTCAAGCAGTTTTACGGCATTAATGTCACCGTATGAACGAGGATTTTGACAATAAAATGTAAAATTAAAAATCATAATAACAATAATAGTAATAATAATAAAATAATAATAATAATAAAAATAATGAGTAAAATAAAGAGGAAAGAAAAAACAAAAACTATAAAATAATGTACTAAAATAATTAAGTAAAGGTCTCGTACAAAAAAAAGGAAAATAAAAGATAAATGTTTAGAGAAGTCAAGAGGAAAAAAGAATGAGAAAAATTCTATCGTAGCTCTCTCAAATGAAGAATGTAAAAAATAACAGGAATGTAAGTAACTTGGGCATTTCTCCTTTCGATCTAAGGAATAAAGAAGAAAAAAAATAAATTGAAGTTGAAAGAGATGAAAAGTAAACGATTTCTTTCTTTTAAACGATTCGTTTATCTTACACTCTTAGCTTTCAGAAATAGACCTACTTGAGTTGTAGATTGATGGAAAATTAGTCTAAACCCTTGAAGGGCGGCGATAAAAAAACACTAGAATTTATCTTTCAAACCTACTTTTTACTCTTTATTTAAATAAACGATTAAAAATAAAATAACAGAAAAAAAGTCAAAAGCTCTCAAGAAAATTAAAAGGGGGGAAAAAAAGTGTTAAAATTTATTTCAGTTGGTAAAATAAAAAAAAAGTGTACTCACTTTAAAATATTTTTCTTTGATATATAAATTGAACAATTTAACTTCAGCAATATTATTGTTTCGAGAAATAAAATGTTAATGGGTTTTAAAGTGTATTTAGATGTAATTTATTCTCGCTAAATACCATGTTTTATTATTTCGTAGCTTTACTTTAGTTCACAACCGTAATAAAATATTTAATTTATTGGTGAAATAATATAGGTCCATTAGTTAATCAATTAGTGTATTAACACAATTAAATTACCACTTATATAAACATCTTTTGAAATTTGATTTAAGCTTCTATATATCCTAGGTTATATACTAGTTCATATTTATTTGTATTGATCATTGTTTCTATATAATGCACTGATGATGACCAAGAGGCTTAATGCTTGACTTTAAAATTAAATGCAATTTAGTGGAGACGCATTTGGTCTAAAAAATATACTATTTACATTTTTTACTTTCTCATATAAAGAGAAAGTATTGTGATAGCGCGAAAAATAGATTTTGATATTTTGATAGATTTACACGTTTTGAGGTCCCCTGAGTCCAAAAAAGTGGTTTTTAAAAAATGTCTGTCCGTCGTCTGTCTGTGCAGACGCCTGGAGCCTGAACTACTGGGCCGATTTTGACGAAATTTGGCATACACGTTCAGAAAAATCATATCCCGAGGCGAAATCGAGAAATGAATTTTAACTCCAAATTTGAGGGCACTACCCCCCAAAAACTCTGAAAAAACACAAAAAAAAAATTATTTCTCGAAAACGGTTCCGACGATTTTGATTAAAAAATTCTAAAATGTAGTCAATTTAAATACGAATCTAATGATATAAGCCGTTTTCCCGGGAAAAATCTAGTTCCTGAGAAAATAGCTTAAAACTCGGATGGAGAGAGCCCGAATTCGATTCCCTACCCGGGAAAAGTTATTTTTATGATATTTTTGATGAAATTTCCAATAGTAATTAGATGTACATATATGACAAAGTTTGTCTGAGTTGTCTCGGACCGATTTTTTTATTCTTTTTGTTCCGTTTTGCTTCCGAGCTTACCGAAGGTTTACGGGAGCTACGTGATCATTTTGAAGAACGAAACATTTTCAGGTCTCTGATTTCAAAAGTCTCATGTGAACCGTCATATCTTAAAAACTACAGGTCTGATTTTAATAAAATTTAGATGGTAGATCATGATTAGTCCATTGTTGATCCCATATTAGTTTCGACCTACTGCGCTTCTTAGTTACTTCATAGTAGCTTCATAAGTACTTATCTGATTTGCATAAAACTTTTATAGTTTGCCGAAAGTAATCCCCTGATAGCCCTAGATTAATTTGAACCGTCTGCGCTCTTTAACTGTTGCTAAATTTATACTTCAATTCATGTAAAAAATTGACAAATTAAAAAAACGGTGGAAACAATTAAACAAATGAGACAATAATGTATTGTAAAAGCAAAAAATCAATAAAATACGTGATATGATGTGAGGAAGCTATGTGCCACACCATTTTTGGCTATCTATTTTAATATAATGTTCAAAAATAAATCGATAACTCTTGCTTTAAAAGAGTTACAACTGAAATATTGTTATGTCGATCGACTATCCTACATACAACCAACCTCTAGCAGCAAGTTCTGATACTACATGATGTCTCTAAAGTTTTATAAATACATAAATATAAATATCACACGTGTTTCCTGACTTCCATGGCAACAATCCTATGAATAACGAGGTCAATTCTTGCAAAATTATTTATTAAGTTAATGGCAAGGACTTTTAGAGTTAAAGGCAAGGACCCAGCGTGGTCGTGTGGCTAAAGTAGCTTGTTATGACTGCTCGGCCATTGATGAATCAATGGCATTACGAGTTCGTCTGATCAATCCTATGCCGTAGTACTCTGACGTACATGGCTCACTAACGATACCACCATAATTCGCTTTGGTGGTACATTGTACAGTGGTGTAATTAATGTGTGATGTGGTTGGAACTCTCTACCACAGGGATAGCAAAAAGGGAGCCGATAAGTACCTAATTGCTAGTTTAAGTAGTTCATCGGGAGTTAGATTTTGATAGTTGCTAGTTATTATTAGTTTGTCCTCGCAGTCTAACCACTATCACTGAGTTAATGACAATTATAGCAATATCTCTTGAGTACATTCCGAATCATACCTTATAATTAATTTACCTGTCAGTGTAATGTGAAGCATGACTCTCAAGAGACACTTGAATTAGGAAAACCATATCATCTTGTATGCGGAATTATTTGAAATTAAATTATGTCATCTGATGAAATCCTAATTATCTGCATACCTCTAATCAAAATTAACAGATACATAATTGAGGAACATTATAATTAATTATATTTTAATTGATCCTTTTGATATTTTATTTTTATTTTGGTTAATAAGGGGATATTAGTGCGATTAACTCTTATCACCTTCCTGCTTTAATCTATACTAGCCGTTATGCCCGTGGCAACGGGCAGAATAAATATGGTTAATAAAAGAGCTAGTTATAATTAAAAATTTTAAATAGATATGTACTGTTTAAATAGTAAGTTTTATGCTAAGCGATTCATTACAGTGGGGTGGTTTAGTGGTAGAGCGTTCGCTTAATGAGCTGGAGGTCACTGGTTCAAATCCAGCTTATAGCTCATCAATTTTTAATGTTATAAATCATTTAGAGGTGAGTCGCCGTCGCCCGTCGTCGGGACACTACTCGATTATATAAAAGATTCTTCCCACTTCTATTTTCAATTTTGTATGAATGTGATAAAATATATTAAAAGTTTACCAGAAAATAAAAGAAAAGTGTGAAAGGAAGAAGGTAATTTAAGTTATTTTTTATTCGAAGTGGTGTTGAAGTCGAGAGGTAAACGTTTGGATTTTTCTTTCACCTTATTTCTTCCTTATCGTTTCTTCCGTTGCCTTTTTATCTTCTTTACGTTTCATTTTCTTCTTATTGAGCCTTTTCAAACGGAGCCTGACATAAATCTCTTTTATGTTCCACTCTTTTCTTTATTTATTGAATCAAACCTGCCTTGAGTTATCAGGACCTTAACGAGGTAAACCATGTTTTTCTTTTTGTCTATCGACGTTTTAGAACGTCGCGGTTGTGGAAATGTATTTTTTTGGGTGGTGTTTTTGGTTTTATTGAAGCTTTAGTACGTTTCTCACATAAAGAACTTATAAAGAACACACTTAACGTTTTTAAACGGTTCTTTCTCACTGCACCTATTTACGAGTTCTTTTCTATATTGTATTTTGAACTAAATCTTAGTCCATTTTTTTTTTAACTTTCTCATATAATAGAAAGTATTGTTATGCCACGAATATTCGATTTTGAGATTTTGATTGATTCACTGTTTTTAGGTCCCCTAAGTCTAAACAGGTGGTTTTTGTTTAATGTCTTCTATCGTCTGTGTAGACGCGTGGAGCCTAAACTAATGAACTAAATTTTACGAAAGTCGGCATACATTTTCAGGGAAATCATACCCCGAAGCGAAATCGAGTAATTCATTTACCCCAAGTTCGAGGGCGCTGCCCTCCCAAAACAATGAAAAAATATGAAAAAAGTCTCTAAAACTGTTCCAACGATATTGATTAAAAAAATGTAGTCCATTTAAATTCGAATCTAATAATATAAGCCCCGAGAATAATCTAGTTCGTGAGAAACTAGATTGAAACGCGGACAAAGAGAAGCCAGAGAAATTGAGAAGTTATTTTTATGCTTAAATTTGATGAAATTTTCTACAATAATAATTATTATATGTACCTCTTTACGAAAACTAATAAATGGAGAGCAGCTAAGTAATTATGAACTCGTATTATGAAGAATTGAGAAAGTTTGTCTGAGTTGTCTCGGACCAATTTTTTGTATTTTCAGATCAAATAATTATTCCTGCTGAACTCTCATCCTAATTATATTTACCATACGTATGTTAATTTTCTCAGACACACAGATTCTTAATACTCTTTATAGAATGAGTTAGATATAGCAAACCTGTGCGGTCGAACGTTCGATATACATATATATATATATATATAGGTGATATTGAAGAGGTGATTGTATCTTAGTTCATCAATAATTTACTAACTTTAGAGAGTAGAGAGAGTATTAAGATGTTCAAAGTGTCACTCTAAGATTTGATAAATTGAAAAAAAGGGGGAAGGGTTTTTCTCAGTGTTCCTCTCTTCATTGAGAGTGGCAGGTGTATGACAGAATAATAATTGACGGGGAGAGATGGAGGGGGGATGAATTTCAGAGAGGTACCCCTAGGAGGAGATTGAATTCTACTGAAAACCGAAGGGGAGCGAACTGTGACGTCACGAGGCAGAGCAAAGAGCAAAACCTACCGTCGGAGATTTTCATGTAGAAAACCTCATAACTTATATTGAATCAACCGTTCGATTGGAAAATACCATTATTTATTTCTCTCTCATTTTAACCAAGAATTTGATAAGGACAGGAGTGGAACAAGAAATGATAAATTGATGTTGGAGAGGAAGAAAACACCGAAATGCTAGAAAAGTAATATCTACTTTTAAATTCTATTAAAGTTTGTATACAAAGAAGGAAATTGGACATACACAGATTCCCTTCATTTTTAAAAGATACATTGAATTTTGTGGAAAATATGTATGTATAGTCATTGAAGTTCAGAATGTATGAAGGTAGGTTAGGGAATATTATACTTATACATTTATAAGAACGCAATAAAGATCGTGAATTATAACGGAAGTATCGAAGGCTATAGGCTATAAAGTATAAAATAATTGTAAGTGTAATTTAGGTTACAAACATCTTCAAATATGAGAAAGTCAATTTAGGTCTTCGTCAGTGTAATGATTGTAGTAAAGTTCGTCAAGATTTAAGGAACCATATAAACTCTTAAAATATAAGATAGGTCGTAAAATAGAAGGGATGGCTAAATAATGATTGTACAAGGTAGGTTAGCACTATTGACAAAAAGTAAAAGGTAAAAAATAAATAAATAACTTTAAATGTATAATTGAATAACTGGAATAAATTAACAATAACCTTAATTATGTGATACGTGTGCGTCTTGACAGAAGAGCGATGTAATTATATGTCACTGTAGATAATTGTGTAACAAAGACAAGGGTGCATAATGCATAATAATGGGGTGAGGAATGAAAGCTAGTGCTAGTAGAAGATGACGGGGTATTAGGTAGCAAATTAGACTGAACAGAATAAAGGATTAGGGGGCTCTGTCCCCTACTTGCTTCGCTTGACAACCCCAAAAGGTGGCTTCTACGTGGACGCTATCAAGCGAATTCACTACTTGGGGGGACTATGCTCTTCTCCCCATCAGTTGCTGGGTGTCAAGTTTAATGTTGACTGGGAGGTCATAGTGTGGGGCATTACCTCGAGCTTACGAATTTAAGAAAAAAATTAATGTTTTATTGTATGAATCCTTCCGGTTTAAATTGAGAAATTAGGAAGTACGACAATCCTAGTACACTCAAAAACAATGCTCGTTATTACGACATGACCCTGCCACTGTGTACTCCATTCTTTTTATGAAATAATAAAAATCCACTTGATAATTTGGAACTTAGATAGATTTCAGCTTACGTAGATTTCAGAATTATGAATATAGAATCTATATAATGAAAAAAAAAAAAATATAATGAAAAAAAAAAGTAATAGGAATATAAATGCCATAGTTATAGAGGCTGGACAGGACATAGCTGATTTCCAACGGTTAGTTTTGTCAAATGCCTATTCCCAAGCTGTGTCCCGCAGACCAACTTAGCCGACTACAGACTACATATTCTTAAAAGGTACTAACAGATCGGCTTTTTCTCACAATTCTAGCTTGATGCTAGTCAGACACTTTTTTGCACGCTCCTGGAGTCCTGGACTATTTTGGTCTTGTTTCAAATTTCCTAGACACACCCAAAGTTAATTCTGATCTTTTTTTGACGATTTCATTACAGGAACATTTATGGTATTTAAAATTATTGTTATAATTGAAGGATCTAGAATTATACTTATTTATTTGCTAGTTATGTTTGACTGAAGAAACTAATATGGATATATCCTTATCCCCATCCTTAACCTCGTATCATTTTTTGTTAAATTTTTTTTTTGGTGACGAGGAAAATGGCTAAAAACCAAAAAAGAAACCACTAACGTGAAGCGAGATCTCTAAAGCTTTATAAGTAGATATTAGATGTCCCTATTTATTAAATTCTTATTTTTAAGTAGGTCAATTAGGGTATGAATGTAGCAAGAGTTAACAACTCATTGTGGGTAGAAATTGGCTATATTTCGTCCCCCTCCGGGACATAATCATGCCTAAAACATCATTACACTATCATATAGTTAACAACTTTTTAAAATACGATTTGATAAAAAATGAACACTTAACTTTTATAAACCATTGAAAATTAAAAATAACATTGAGATCATTACCTATGATGGGTGGAATTAGTCACATATACTCAAACTAAGTTGGTGTTGTCAAGTTAGTTTGAGTATATGTGACTAATTCCACCCATCATAGGTAATGATCTCAATGTTATTTTTAATTTTCAATGGTTTATAAAAGTTAAGTGTTCATTTTTTATCAAATCGTATTTTAAAAAGTTGTTAACTATATGATAGTGTAATGATGTTTTAGGCATGATTATGTCCCGGAGGGGGACGAAATATAGCCAATTTCTACCCACAATGAGTTGTTAACTCTTGCTACATTCAAACCCTAATTGACCTACTTAAAAATAAGAATCTAAAGCTTTATTTTCCAAGACGTGACTCCAGCGATAGCCGACTATCGCTGAGGAGTCCTCTTCTGAGTTTGGATATTACCTTTCCTAGCTGAAACATGCAAACCCAGCGCCCAGACTGTCTAGCGCTGGAGTCGCTTCTAGGAAAACGTACCTTCACTCTGGAAATAGGAAACCGCTTTACGAAGTTCAATGTCAGGATTTAAGCCTCTACCGCCCTTTGAGGTTAGGAAAAAACAGTAAAATTAAAATTATACTGGTTCTAAGCAAAATATATAAGAAAAATCTTTAAAATGAATATTTTATTGGTTTTAAGCATCATATCAAAAATCCAAGTACAGGCTTCATTCCCAATTTTAATTCTGCACAATTTGAGCCCTATTTCAACTTCCTAAGATAAATAGTACAGACACCATTCTATTACGAGTTTTTGTATTGAAATGGCGCCTGTACTATTTATCTTAGGAAGTTGAAATAGGGCTCAAAATGTGCAGGATTAAAATTAGGAATGAAGCCTGTAATTAAATTTTTGATATGATGCTTAGAACCAATAAAATATTCATTTTAAAGATTTTTCTAAACTCAAAGAGCGGTAGAGCCTTAAGACGCCACGGCGATTTGAGCAACAAAGCAGACACATAAAGAATTCGGAATTATCTAGAATTTAACCTACACATTTAAAATGATATATCGCGGACATAATTTATTGCGGTCTTAAAAATTATTGCAGGTTGGCTATAAAGTATAATAGAAGTGCTTTTTCCAAAAACAATTTAAAAGAAACATATATCAAAGAAGATTCCAGTTCTCAAAAGAAAAATAAAAATAAAGTCAAATAAATCTCCACCTAGACTGAAAAAAGAATAATTGAAATAACTAAATTTGAATTGACCTTTGAAATTGAAATCTTTGGTGATGAGATGAGATAAAAAATAAAAATTTTGCATTCTTATTATTGAATGTTTTTTAAACACCTCTTTTATAAAAAAAAAAACAATTAGGTTTTTAAAATTAATGTAATTTTAATTATTTTAATAACAATGAAGTCGTGTAAGAACATATCATTCTTTGGTTTAATATTGTATTGTTTTTCTTTGTTTTTAACCAAACTTTTGTCGGGTATCATTAATTATCAACCCATTGCGAAGCTTACTAAATGAAAGACTAATTAGTTGACAATGCCCTTAGTACAAAGCCAAGATTTGTTTTCGACCTTTCACCCTAAGTAACTGTATTTTAATTAGGTAATTAATGTATATATTTTTTTAGAGGCCTTAAAAAAATTAACTTATTTATAATGATTATTAGAAGCTTTTTAATTTATATTTTTTTATTTTACTTTTTTAGAATGTATTAATTTTAAATTAATTACGAATAAGGATTATTTACTGAGCGAAATCTTTTTTATGATTTAATAATTAAGTAAGTACTTTATTTAGAGAGCATTTTAAATTATTAAAGTGGCTATTAATATTTAATGTAATAAGTAGTAATTTTTTGGAACCAAACAAAATTTTGATTCACTCATTTTAAGGTCCTCTTATCTTATTCTAAATAAGTGTTTTTGACTTAAATTTATTGTCTGTAGTTTGCGTCTACAGTAGGTAAGTGTATCTAAAGTTTTGACTTTTGACGCTCAGATTGGCCAACATGATTTATTTATCATCTCAGAGAGCAAGATGAAATAATTAAAATTTAAAATTATCTTTATGAATTGACCTTTTACATTTTTGTTGAAATAATTATTATTAAAACAATATTTTACTAAATTCGTTAATTATTGATTAAATTGGTTTATAGTTAAATAAGTTTATAACCTGATTCCAAATAAACAAAGAAGGTAATGTGTCTCAATCTAAAGTTGTGAGCATGCGCAGTACGATATTTTTTCTCCAATTTCTCTTATCTCCATGGGGGTCACTTTTTTGCCTTTAAACCCTACTTTACGTTCCATCCCCTTTATTTAATATCCTTGATCTCACCTTACCCGCACCAGTACCTCTGCCTCTGTTAGTTATTCCAAGTAAAGAGATTAAAGTCATTATAAACCACTTCAAATTCAATTTAAAGTTAAAGTGCCAGACAGTTTATATGTGATATCACTGCATCCGATTCCATCATCCACCTACCCCTGGCCTGGGACATCATCACCGATCATCTCAAATCTCACCCTCTTCCTTCAATAATTACTCACCCTACCTCTCCCTATAACCTCCCTTTTTCCTACAGGCCGCTTTAATCATCTGTTTAATGTAATCATCACTCTTAAAATGTTCCACCTTTCTGGTATTCGAACTCAGTGTTTAGACCTAGTTTTCAAGTGGAGGAGACATCCGATTATTCCAGTATTCTAACTCAGTGTTTAGACCTAGTTTTCAAGTGGAGGAGACATCCGATTATTCTAGTATTCGAACTCAGTGTTTAGACCTAGTTTTCAAGTGGAGGAGACATCCGATTATTCCAGTATTCGAACTCAGTGTTTAGACCTAGTTTTCAAGTGGAGGAGACATCCGATTATTCTAGTATTCGAACTCAGTGTTTAGACCTAGTTTTCAAGTGGAGGAGACATCCGGTTATTCTAGTATTCGAACTCAGTGTTTAGACCTAGTTTTCAATTTTCAAGTGGAGGAGACATCCGATTATTCTAGTATTCGAACTCAGTGTTTAGACCTAGTTTTTCAAGTGGAGGAGACATCCGATTATTCCAGTATTCTAACTCAGTGTTTAGACCTAGTTTTCAAGTGGAGGAGACATCCGATTCTTCCAGTAATCGAACTCAGTGTTTAAGTGATTAGACCCGGTTTTCAAGTGGAAGAGACATTTGAACAACGGCTAAGGTGCTCGCTTACTTATATTTTATAAAACATTTGTATTCCTAATTAGTAGATTGATCTGAGGCTAAGTTAAGAAACAAATTTATTTTCTAATTTAGGAGGTCTCATTCCAACAAACTGTGAATGGTTTCGACGTTTTTCAAAGATATTCCATTATCCTAAGTTAAAATATTAACAGTGATATGAAAATTCGACAAGTCCTAAAATTTCGAAATAATTGATTCAAATATTATAGGGCGATGCAAATTTCCCGAAAAAAAAGAATTTTCCTTGCTGTCATTATCGATAAAAAACATTGTGACCCCCCGGGAGGTTGAACCAGAGACCCTTTAATTTTTTTGTTTGATTTATGAGGCCTTCCGCCTATTTTTTATTTTTTATTTTCATGTAGAGCAGGAAGGGGAAATAAAAAGATATCATAATTTAATAACGTATATGCTTAATAATCCACGAAACCATAAAAAGTACTTAGATCAAGTACTTCCCTATGATTTTTTAATGTCATTCCTCTTTTTAAAGTACATATTAATGATTACTTAGGTCTTAGGTAGTAATCATTTATTTATCTAGAAGAGATTGCAATAAATGTTTTATATTTTATAATTTCTATTAAATTATGGATGTTTGCAGACATGATTATTAATACTGAATAACAGTTTACTTGCTCCTCTAACTGATTTAATAATTAGAATGCATTGTTTTTCTATGCTTTATTGATTATTCCGATAAATAATATAACCAGTTTGGAAGCAACACATGTTCTAGCTGCACGCAACTTCTGAATAAGGCATATTTGTTGAAGTTATATAAATGTATATCATATCGATTGTACTACCGAACCCTCGGCAATATAAGGGTGCTTTGACCAGCCGTTTCAACTTTTTTTATTACTCCCTGCTATTGGTCTTCGATCCCACTATTGCTTTTCGAAGGGAACGTTTTTACTATCTGAGGGTTGCACTTTAGGGAGTTATCAGATTAGACTGATATACAAAGAATATATATATATATA
>KZ651039.1:396181-415177 GCA_001010745.2 Gerris buenoi
TATATTTATTTATTTATTTAAAATAATAAGTGTCTTTTTTTGGCAAATTTTAATAAGCCCAGATGGATGATATTAATGTGGGACCACTTATACGGGCTACATTCGGCAAACCACCAATTTCTTAAAAATCAGAAAACTACTTTTAAATATTTAGATTTAAATACAAGTAACTTTATTTTAGGTTGAACTTATATGAGACCAACAATTATATGCTAACATACATATGTTAGCACACATACATAGTTGGGTGTTAGGTCACATGACCTAACACCCAAATTTCATGAAAATCGGGCGAGTAGTTTGTAAAATTTGTGTTGTTTCGCTGAAATTGAACGACAGACAGAAAGACATGAGACCAAAAATGTTCCTTGATGTCTGAAACTGATTTCTGCCTTGGAATTCCGACACTTAAACAGATTTCGTTCTTCAAAACGATCATAGCTTCTAGCTTTCGTTGCCTTCGGTAAGCTCGGAAGTAATTTTTAAATAAATTAACGATTTTATAACCCTTTGATACAACAATACCAAAAAGCTGGGGGACAAAGTTGGGTAAAAGATAATGAGAATGTTTGAATGATAAATGACAATGTGCTGTCAAACGTGCGACTTGATTGACTGACAGGGGAGTACAATTAACGCGCGATGGAATGACATGGTATGGGTGGTATGGCTGTATTTAGCACTGCACGTGGTATAGAACCCCCTTGAGGCAATAATACACCTGTGTCTGCACCCCCACCTCAGCTAGGGTCCCATTCATTGATCCAATTCTCCCTCCTACCGACCTTACCTCCCTGAAGGGGCAAAAACTCCCCTTTTCGACAAGACCATCTGCATTCTAAATAAACTCATTCTGCAATTTACAATCTTAAACTATTTCCTCTATCTTTTATCTCTTAAGTGATAATTAATTACTTAGTAATTATACCAACAAAATTTAAAACCGCAGCAATTGTGACAAAAAAAACTTTAACAAAAAATTAGATTTAAATAATTGCACGATAAAAAGAACTTTTTATATACTAAGTTTTTAAATTTTCTGCCATTAATCATACGAGTATATTTGAAACCCGTCTAAATGAAGTTGCGGATTTTTACTTTCCTTACAGCAAAATTTGCTGAAAAAGAATTGAATTCTGCTGAAAGATGGCTAAAAGTAATAAAATATTGCATTGTCATCGTGTTCCGAGCGATTCTAAAAGTTTTAAATGTCTAGCTTCTCGGGAAGTTAGTTAAAAATCGATTGCAAGATTTGTACTGGACAAACAAACAAACAAGAAAGCAAGCTAATAAAAACGTAGTAAAAAAACAGAAAAACAATAAACAAATTCTGTCCTAGTAATTTTAAATACTTAACTAATTTTTAAAAAGTCAATATTTCTCTTAAATTTAAATACTTTTTATAAACATTAATAAAAACTTGCTCTTTCTCATAATTAAGATAATTTAATTACCATAAAACTCAAACTTTTAGTTAATAATAATAATTTATACTAAGTTTTTAAGTAGGGTTCGTATAATTTTAAAATAATGAAAATATTTTTATATTATTACAGTAATACGTTCATTAGCATAATATAGTTCTACAAAATATGCTTAGCCTTTTAGAGGGCTTGGCTGTTTTATGATTTTTTCTTGTTATTTCTTGTTTCTTTTTTTGTTTTTTTTTGTTTTTTTACTACCGAAAGATTAAATTTTAAATAATTCAAATTACAATTATCAATAACTACGGGAGACATACAGAGAAAAATAGACCCCCGCACCGGGACGGGGGTCTATTTTTCTCCGTATGTCTCCCGTAGTTATTTGATAATTGTAATTTGAATTATTTAAAATTTAATCTTTCGGTAGTAAGAAAACTACCAAAAACTTAAAAAAATTTAATTTCTAATAGATGTACTAGGTACAGGTACTAATTGAGTAATTTACAATTATAAGCGTTAATTCTCGGTCTAGTTCTGTTGCCGTGAATATTTGGCTCTCTAGATTTGTAGAATAAGATTAAAAGCTTGGATTCGGGGAATATGTATCAGTTACAACAGAGAAAAATCAATATCCTGTATAGCTCAGTTGGTAAGAGCACCTGTACGGAAAATAGGAGGTCCCGTGGTTCGAGTCCCGGTGTGGGGGTATATTTTTCTCTGTATGTCTCCCGTAGTTATTGATAATTGCAGGGCTTGTAGTGAGTCACTGAAAGTCACTTATTTTGACGAGAGTCACTTATTTAGAAAAAAGTCACTGAAAGTCACTTATTTGGGCTTGCAAGGATAAAATGTTGAATTTTTGGTAGTATTTTAAATACAAAACTTATATTTTAACTGCTTTTCAAAATTGATTTTGTAAGCTCATCATACTATAGTATGATGATCAACTAAGTTGATCTCAAATTGTTAAGTTTAATTTCTTTATTTTATTTTCATTATTTATATTTTCAAAACTAAAGATTATTTACCCATATTCAAAGGCCTAGTATGTTACCATACTACAAGCTTCTTTTTGTCAAGTACATATTAGCTTTTTATTTAATTGGGTACCATACATTATTATGTACATCATGTACCTACATATTTTTTATACTTCTTTATGTTTTGGTGGAAGTTAAAATAAAAATAAATTTAAAAAATTATAAAAAAAAAAAACAAGAAAAAGTTAGGGGAGGATGAGGAGGGCGCATTTTTCTTCTCTTTTTTAGGGTCCGTAGGCAGAAGCCAAGGACCCTTATATTTTCGCGCGTGTGTCTGTCTGTCCGTCCGTCCGTCGCATACTCTCACGCCTACACCTTTCGTCCGATGACTTTGAAATTTGGCATATATATGTCTTGTACCTACCCACACATGTTAAAAATATAGCGAATTAAAAAAAAAAAAATTAAAAAATTTAGGGAAAAAAAACTTAAGGGTTAAATTTTTAAAATTTTTTTTCGACATCGTGAGGGATATATTAAAGGGTAGGTCGAGCTTATTACAAAAATATATAATTCTTTGGTTATAACTTTAATAGGGCGAGCGTAGGCACGTTTGAAGTGGGTGTGTAACCCTCTATCTCGCTTATAAGAAGTGCAAAAAAATGAAAAAATTCCTGAACATTCTTCGACCAAAAGTAAAGATACCACTTTTTGGTAATTTGGGGAAAAAAATTATTTTATTTTTTATTGGCAAAATACGTTTTTTTTATAAGTATGGTCTTTTCGATGTTTTTATATGGTTGTTTTTGAGTTCAGTGGCAAAGAAATACTATAACAGAAGTTTGTTTATGTGTTTGGAGAATATCAGACCCGTAGGATAGTTCAAAGTAGGCTTTTTAGCATTTTAAAAAACACCATCGATACGGTACTACTCAAACAATACAGTGTGGCCTACGGACCCTCGCTGTGTGCTGACTAGCACACACTTGACCTGTTTATTAAAATATTTTATTCCGAGCTCCCTCCTGATTGTTATTTTTTTTTTTTTTTTCTTTTTTTTTGCGAACAGTTACGGTTCAAAAAATCAAATTAACAAAAATCCGTTCTAAAATGTTTATAATTGCATTTGTTTAACAGTGCTAAACAACAAAAAGTAACTAAAATAATTTTTTTTCACTTAAAGTCACTTATTTGGGGGAAAATATGTCACTTAAAAGTCACTTATTTTGAAAAAAATAGTCACTAAAGTCACTTAATTTTGAGGAAAATCTGCTACAAGCCCTGTAATTGTAATTTGAATTATTTAGAAGAACATTCCTTAAACCTTCTTTAGATTGTTACTTCCCTCTGTTTTTTTATATGGGAAGAAACAATCTAAAGAAGTACTAAAGAAACGTTGATGGGGTATACTGTTGAATTACCCAATTAATTGTAAAATCAAATTTTTATTAATATTCTATACGAACTTTTTAGACAAACCTCCTAGACCACATCTAAGAAACCAGGCTACAAATCTTTAAACTTTTGTAGGAAACAATGATTGTCTCTTAGAAATATTCTTTTATAGCGTTTCCTCCTGAGATACGTTTATTCCGAGATTGGTATTACTCGTTAAAGTAATAAATGTGATTTAGTGTTCCGCGCATCCTTCAAGTCAAGTAGTAAGGAAAGTGTGTTATGAAGTAATCTGGAAATGTGTTTGTGTTTAGTGATAACTATCTATGCTTATGCTTATATGAGAAACAGTGGAGAAATAAATAACTGTGATAAAGGCTTTACAAAAATTTCTGTGTCTTAAAGAGTCTCCTGATGTTTTATTATGTTTAATTCAAGTATCGTTAAAGTTAGTGTAATCATTCGTGGACAGTTAAATGTTGAGTTCTGTCATTTTTCTGTATTGATATTATATCACGGCTAAACTAATGTTGAGAAAACTTAAATTTAATTATTATTGTAGCTGTAAAGTATTTGACAAGTTTATATTATGACTTGCGATCTCTTAAATTACATAATAAAATTTAGTGTCTGGAAATAATGCTAAAATAGATTTACTGCAGTTCTTTGCGCTAAAAAGAACAATCTTTCACATTGCAATATAAAACTACTGTTGTGGTTTCTTAATCACTTCTATATTCATGGAAAATGTTGAAATAGTATTCATTTATACTATAGTTTTGCAGCAAAGTCATTTTTATCGAGAGCTTTTTTCCTAAGTACCGGATGAGTGGATGTGTTGGCTTTCCCATGTACTTTTCATCCTTTAAGTCCCCTAGATATAAGCTAGGTTTTAAAACTAGGACTTTGGGTATTTCTTGTATGACAACCAGTTTAAAGCTAAAGCAGTTTTAAAAGAAAATAAACTTTATGTACTTAACGTTCTCTACTACGATTTTCTTCTAAGCCAGGCTCGTTTCCCTTAACGCCATTTCCTTCTTTCCACCGATTTTTTTCACCCCTCCTTCGCCCTAGGAGACTTTCTACCCTTATTAAACATTATTGCAGAACGGGACTTTTCAGGGCCACCGTGGTACTGAAAAGACCTCTTTGCTAAATAAGCAGGGGGAAAAGGAAGGACTCATTATCTCCCCTTATCCCCTACCCTTAGTTAGCCGTTATTATAATTCTAGACCGATGCTATCATAAATTTCGATGACAAATATTCATAATGAGTTGGAAAAGGTCCTTTCTATAGCCTTTTATAAGTTCCTTCCTCATACAAATAGCTACTTTAAAGCATAAAATTAAATTATCGTAATATAAACTTAATTTCCCTTTTTTAGAATGTCTTATCTATGGTAACTTCTTTATGGTCATTAAGAGTATTAAATTATTAAGAATTGAACTTTATTTATGCCGAACCTATATACACAAATATATCTATATTTCATAACACATACAACTAGAGTTGATTTGTTCATGTGTGCCATTAAAAGCTAAATTATCAGCACACTGTCATAACTTAAAAACAGGTAATCTGGTGATTTATTAAGAAGTTAAAAGAGGGGTGCACCATTCACTTAACAGTGTCAGATAATAGGCTTGCCCTAAGAACGGTATCACATAATAGGCTGAACAAGGTTTTGGATATTTAAATCACTTGAAGAGACAATCGGTCTGACATAATCTAACTTTTTCTTATACATGTTGATGCTGAAGTAAAACCCCATTGTATCTTATTTCTTATTTAGCTAATTTCTTATTAAAAATATTTTAGAAATGTTTAATAAGTGATTGTATCTCTAATTTATATGTATGTACATCAATATCTCGGAAACTATATTCTCCCGGGAAAACGGCTTATATCGTTTAATTAGTATTTAAATTGTCTACATTTTAGAATTTTCGAGTAGATTTGTTTCTCTTATTTCAAAGATTTTGGAGTTTTGCGCCTACAAATTTCAGTGGTAAAATTCATTTATCGATTTTGCCTCGGGGTATGATATTTATTTATTAACATGTAAGCCACATTTAATGGAAATCGACCTAAAAGTTTAGGCTTTTGCACAGAATACTGAGGACAGACTTTTTTTTTTAAATTAAATTAATAAAAATGAACATAATATATTTGATTGCGTGAGGTATTTTTTATTCATTTATTATATTTTATTTAAAATATCCAAAGCGTACAGTCTTCATTAATACGTTTTGTATAATAATAATATATGTTACGTATATAATTAAAAATTGTAAATTATATATACATTTTAAAATCCTCTTTTATAATGAATACGCCAGTAAAGACTGAATATTTCACTTGTATAAACCACATTTAGTTGTCGACAAGTCGACAACTAAATGTTCCGCAGAAATATTCCGTCCAAGTTTTCTTGTATAAAATGAAATTTTAAACAGCATTAATCATTCAGTGTCCCTATGTAAAGGTGGATGAGCTCCGTATCGTCGCATTAATAAATAATGAATTTCTTGATAATTTATTCTGAATAGGAAGAGAAAAGATTGTAGAAATTCAAGAAATGACTCTTAATTTCCTTGGAAAAAAAGATATATTACGCCAATGGCCGCTATAAATAAAATGCAGAAGAATAACAGACGAGGTAATAGAGTAAAATACAAACAAAAATATATTAATAGATAATATTTCTATGCAATGGTAGTTTGTCAATTAAAAAAAAAAATTGTTAGGTTTGTTGAATTATAGCTGAGATCCATAATTAATATGTTTAGTTCGAGTTTCATAGGTACATTTAATTATTATGGAACATTTTATCAAAATGTATAACAAACTCCTCGGCGGGGAATCGAACCCGACCTCTTTCCCTCTGCGTTTAAAGCCTTTTTCTCAAGAACTAAATAGCTAGATTCTCAGGAACTAAGATTTTTCACGGGAATAAGGCTTATATCGTTAGAATCGTATTTAAATGGACTACATTTTAGAATTTTTTAATCATAATTGTAGGAACCGTTTTCGATTTTTTTTCTCGTTTTTTGGGAGTAAGCCCCCCAAAAATGAAGCTCAAAAATAAAATTCATTTCTCGATTTATCTTCGGGGTATGGTTTTTCTGAGCATGTGTGTCAAATTGCGTCAAAACGGGCCCAGTAGTTTAGGCTCACTTCTGCACAGATGAAAGATGACAGACGACAGAAAAAACACTTTTTTGGACTTAGAGACCTCAAAACGTGTAAATCCATCACTATCTCAAAATAGAATTTTCGCGCCATCACAATACTTTCTCTTTATATGAGAAAGTAAGAATAATTGAGATAATAGCACACTTTAGAGATGAAATAAAGTGAAAACATTGATAATACAATGATGTTTATTTGATAGTTTGTCTTAATTGCTTCGAGATGTTTTATTCGATTTTTTAAAAAAAATGTAAACATACATCCACAAAATAGTGCCGTACATAATACGTATGAGAAGAATTGTATTATTTCAACGAATTAGGTCATCAGAAAAATAAAGATACTCTGCATAAATTACTAGATTTTGAGAAAGTTGAAGTGCGTGTGACTAAATTTCTATTTAAGTTCTGGTTGGTTGTGTTGGCTATGTTACCCTGAATCTTCGGATAAAGGTGACTTACAATCCGAAGGTCCATTTCAGAGCCTAGTATGCTCTTGGGAAATCTACTTTTAGGCTCTGGTTTTTGCTGCGTGTATAAGAAAGAGCAAGAAAGGGCTCTAAACATCTTAAAACTACTTCTGCGTTCTCTTACTGACTTGTCGGCTATTTCATTTTGATTGAATTATAATTATTCTGAGATTTGAGAGTCTCGAATTAGGTTTCTGATAGAATTTGAAATCCTTCCGCAATTTTTTCTATTTCACATTTCTACTCATCTCACCAGCCTTTGAGTGTAACCATTAGTGGTTAGAAGCCAGAATTATACAATTAAGTTACTTTCATTTAAAATATGTATTTTTTTTCGTATAAATATTATTGTTTGTTTGTTTGTTTTATAATTCGTTTAAAGAAATAGGTATAGACGTATAGATGATATTAATATTTTCAAAGCAAATATAGGATTAGTTTTGGTCTTTTTTCAATAAAAATTATAAATTTGTGATGCTGTAATGTTTTTAGATTCACTAGAACATAATTTGGATACATCTATCAGTTCTAGCTCTCTGCGCTTAGTTTTAAAAGAGCTCCTCTTGGAATTAAATTATCGATTTTTCTTTATTTTTCTGGTATTAAAATTGAACTATAAAATGTATAATTTAAGCAATTGAAAATTTTATCCTAAAATTTCATGGAAATGGTTATGCAAGTATTTGTTCAAAAAAGTGGACAGATTGTGTGCAACCCTTCAAACTTTGCTTGCATATTGGTGAAGGGAACGTGTACTGTACACCCAATCCCAGACCATTCATTCTTCCCCTATTATCAATATCGAAGCGCTTTTTTGCCGTCAAAGTGACATAGTGCTTATTTATTTAACAAGTAAATTTCGATTTGACGAAATCTCGTTTCCTCATTTTCCTTTTTTAGGGTTTCGTTGCGTTGGTAAAAACCAAAAAAAAGAAACCCTTATAGTTTCGTTCCTGTGTCTGTCTTTCACTCTTAAATGTTCCAATAACTTTTGACTCAAAAGAGAGAAAAACATGAAACAATTCAGTATTAGAGATCATTTTTACGCGTTAAAATCCAAAATAGCAAATAAGTCATGTTAGGCGAAAAAACCCCCCTTTTTTTTTCTTTTTCTTTTTTTAATTTTTGAGTAAAGAATCAAATGGGTATCAAGGTATTATAGAATAGACTGCAAAAATATATAAAATTTGTGGAAATTGTGTAATATTCCTCACGATTTTGTCAAAAAAACATCGAAATTTTCATTGGATGTAATATATTTCTGTGATCTACTCTACAACAACTTTCTTTCGGTTTGTCTGCTATTATATATTTATAAAAACATATAGTCATTTAAACTTGCCATACATCTAAACCATTTTGGTTTATTATTTTCACAATATGTACCAACAAAACCCTATTTAAGTGAGACTTCACGCTCAACAATTTATTAATTAAATAACTCCGGATCATATTCCCACACCCACTCCCGAAGGCAAAATAAAATTACAGCCGCAAAAATTACTTTAGTGACTTAGCTTCCAAAAACTAATATTTATAATATTTTTTTTTATTTTTATTTTTTTTTAAAAATACCCGGTCTTGATGTTTAAATAGCAGGAATAGAGCGAATTTCCTCTTCTTAACATAGGGATAAGTTCACTTTCCTTTAAAACATCTAGTTTTAAAGATAAGGTTCATAGAAAATTAGAAATGCGACAATCACAATTACTCAGAAAGAAAATGGAATGAACAGAAATGTAAATCACAGTAAAATATAAAATATGGAATTTCAAACAAACAAATTAGGGAACAAAGTCAATTCAATCAATTTTTTTTGAGAGCAAAAAGAACTGAGTTTAGTTTTATATGGTTCTATTTTTTTTTTCTCTCCGTAAATATTTAAAAATTGATTAAAAGTTGTATTGGTGGAATCAACATTTAAAGACTTTTTAAAATCATATGATTGAATGTCGGCCGAAAGTCAAGGTAATATTTAATATTTGGAAATTTGGATTTTCAGTGAAAAATCCCTAATAAAAATTATTTTATTTGATAAAATGTCGGTCTGGCAAATTTCGACAGAATTTTCTCATGTGCATAATTAAGCTTAATTTAAATCCTCAAAAAGCTTTTTATAATTTAATAAATTTAATTATTTTGTTATTTTTACATTTTACATAAATTTTTAATAAATTAGTTGTGGTTGATTTTATTACATGGTCCGGGTTCGATTTCTGGTGAGATAACATTTATTTTGATCTAATTTCTCGGTGATTAGAATTATCCTATGATAACGATAATGTAAGAAAGCCTGTAACTGGCCTGCAGACTGAATGAAGACTGTAGATAATCGCCATCTAATCTAGATCAAAGTGTCATTTAAGGATAGATTAGCATTTGGCTAAGTATCATCCAGTGAAGGCTGTAGATAGTATCACAAAACATCCTCATAAATGAGGGGAGATGACGACCTACCAAATATTCTGAGTTAAGCCCAAAGCATACTAGGAGAGCATTAATATTTCAGTTACTTCCTTCTCCATTTTAAATGGATCAACTTCTTTGATTTGGGGCTTGTTACTTTGCTGTTATCAAAGTTATTGGTAATTTAAAGCAGGAACTATGTTGGCATCTGGTAGTCAACTACCGTGTACATTTTTTCTAAATTTCCCTTCTCATAAATGAGGGGAGGCGATGACCTACCAAATATTCTTGGCTTAAGCCCAAAGCACAATAGGAGAGCATTAATATTTTAGGCCCTCTGCACACGGAGCAACTCAAAACAAACTCAACTGGAAACTCCAGTCATTTTTGATGATTATTATTATTATTTTGAGTTGCTCCGTGTGCAGAGGGCCTTAGTTACTTCCTTCTCCTCATTAAAGTAACAACTACTTTGATTTGGGGCTTGTTACTTTGCTGATCTCAAAGATGCTGTTAACTTGAAGTTGGGACTATGTTGGCATCTGGAAGTCGACTATCGCGTACATTTTTATTTGTAAATTTTCTTACTCATACTCATAAATGAAGGGAGATGATGACCTACCAAATATTCTTGGCTTAAGCCCAAAGCACAATAGGAGAGCATTAATATTTTAGTTACCTCCTTCTCAACATTAAATGGATCAACTGCTTTGATTTGGGGCTTCTTATACTTTGCTGTTCTCAAAGATACTGTTAACTTAAAGCAGGTACTATATTGGGCATCTGGAAGTCTAATATCGCGTACAATTCATGTTTTGTAAATTCCTTTAGCCGAAATAAAAGTTAAACAAGAAACGAACTCTTTAAATTATTAAGCTGACCCAAAATACGATTATACGGAACCCTGCCTGTGATGTGCTCTATGGCTTCCTTTTAAGGCAAAGATGTTATATTTGTCATAGATTGTCAAAAAAAGTCTTAAAAATATATCTTACTTTGATGTTTAATTTTAACCTTTGGGAAAGGCAAAAGGCAACATAATCTTTGACGAAGTTTACTTTTTATTTGAGATAGAATATAAAAGTTTAAGAAAACAATTCTTTGAGTGTTGTTTAAGTGTGTGAAATTTCGTTTTGTATCGATACAATCCCCTTTGAAATGTTTAAGATAAATAACTGGAAGTTTGAATTTTATGAATTCAGATTTATTTAAGTCTTTATATTTGACCAGGTATGTGTGAAGTATAGTCGATATTATGAATTAAAAAAAAAAAAAAAAATTTTTTTTTTTTTTTTTTTTTTTAAATTTTTTATCCTTATACGACTATCTATATGAAAAAGAAAATCTATGTAAAACCTTACTATATCGGAGTTCACTAAAAATGGACAAACCCAATCGTAATTCTCCTAATAATAAAAAAAATCGGTTGTCATGTATGTACTATGTTTACATTTAAGGTAAGGAAGAGTTCTTAGATGCCCCACGGTGGTGGGGGGGGGGGGTCTATTTTTCTATTTCTTTATCAACAAATCATAAGGCTATAACAGGGCAGGGCCACTTTACTTAATCTAAATATCAATCTAAATATCTGAGTAAAAAATGTCCGACGTCTCTGGGATTCGAACGCACTAGATCGATCGGTGTTTTGACCTTGCCTTTTGGCGGAGTTATACTAGTACGGTAACCACTAGGCCACTAGGGTATACCAGTCTTTTTATAATTATTATTCTAAATAATAATTTATATAAAATAGTATACAGGGTGACCGGAAGTTAACCAGCCAAACTTCAAGGTTAGTTACTATGGCCAAATTGGAACAAAAAATGTCGAGTAAGCATATGCCCATTTCTCAATAGTTCTCGAGATATCGATTTATTTCTTTTTTTTTAAGTGTTTCACGAAAATTTTCAAAAAAAGCCAAATATCTCAAAAACTAAATGAGATAGAGAAATTAGGCTGAGGAACAATTTTAAAGAGCACAAAAAAACCTTTCAGAATCACTCATATATTTTCAAATTATCAGCTGCTAAGCATCTTTTAAGTCCTGTTACATTTGAAAATTTCGATTTTTTTTAAATTCGACCACAAAGTTCCTGAGCTTTCTTCTCTTAATCGAAGGATGCTAGAAGTGTCACGATTTCAGGAAAAACTTCTGCTTTTCGTAAGCTTTCAAATGGTATAATTAAAGTGTAAGATCAAGGGACTAGTTTTTGAGCTATGGTGAATTTAATGTTACCAGGCGTGTATTTTTTTGGTCCGGATAACAACCAATTCTAGTACAAATGCAAAAAAGGTTTACCCAAACGAAACCACAACACTTAGGGTTTCTTATAGGAAATTTGACGCTGAACAAAAAAGTTCCTATAAACATAGTTCCTAAAAAGCTTCGTTTTCAAGATAGTCGCAAAAAAACATTTTAAAAAAACCCACCAATTTTGGATGTTTTTAATAAAATGTCTTAAACAATGCATATCTTATCATAAAACACCTTAAAGGAAACCTGTTAAAGAATGTAATTTTTCGTTAAATAACACCCTTTTCTGCGCTGCACGACAAACTCCTAATTTTCAGCGCAATTTCAAAATTCTACGACCCACGACCCTGTCACTTTATTAGCCAATCCATTAAGGTGATCTCCATCAACGATTAACTTTAAATGATTTTTTTGTAGAGCTAAAATTAGTGTAATTCGACTCTCTACAACTGTTGCTTAAAGGAGTAATATTGTAATAAGCGTATTATTTGTGAATTTTTATGAAAAACGTCAAAATTTTGTGTGCGACTATCTTGAAAACGAAGCTTTTTAGGAACTATGTTTATAGGAACTTTTTTGTTCAGCGTCAAATTTTCTATAAGAAACCCTAAGTGTTGTGGTTTCGTTTGGGTAAACCTTTTTTGCATTTGTACTAGAATTGGTTGTTATCCGGAGGAAAAAAATGCACGCCTGGTAACATTAAGTTCACCATAGCTCAAAAACTAGTCCGTTGATCTTACACTTTAATTATACCATTTGAAAGCTTATGAAAAGCAGAAGTTTTTCCTGAAATCGTCACACTTCTAGCATCCTTCGATTAAGAGAAGGAAGCTCAGGAACTTTGTGGTCGAATTTAAAAAATCGAAATTTTCAAATGTAACAGGACTTAAAAGATGCTTAGCAGCTGATGATTTGAAAATAAATGAGTGATTCTGAAAGGTTTTTTAGTGCTCTTTAAAATTGTTCCTCAGCCTAATTTCTCTATCTCAGTTAGTTTTTGAGATATTTGGCATTTTTTGAAAATTTTCGTGAAACACTTAAAAAAAGAGAAATAAATCGATATCTCGAGAACTATTGAGAAATGGACATATGCTTACTCGACATTTTTTGTTGTAATTTGGCCATAGTAACTAACCTTGAAGTTTGGCTGGTTAACTTTGTATAAATTAGATCCCAGCTTGGAAGACAACTAAAGTCATTTTTTATCTGATATTTTTATTTATCTGGGTACTTTATATTTTTTTCAGATGACATTTTTACAATTTAGATGTTCAAATTTATTCATAGCAAATAAAAAAGAATATTTTAAGTGGAGAATTTTTTCTTGTGGTTTCCTTTTTATTTTTATTTGCCTAATTCCCCCGGAATAGTATTTTTCTCCAGTAGCCTAGAAGCGAGGTATTATATTTCAGGCTTTAATATGATGGTATATCGAAGAGGACAGCTAAGCACACAAGAAACCCTTTATCGGGAGGAAAATATCCCCCTTGTCAGGTCTATAAGGGATAAGGGAGGCTCTAAGTCTAAAGTAAAGAGGCAAAGAAAGAGTGTCTACAGTGCCTAGGGCTAAGGGACTAAGGACCGAGCCAAGAAGGGCTGGCTCTCAGCTGATCAATAACTACAATGTCCCCTAACCTCTGTTAGCCCTACACCAACACCAAAACACACAACAACCCTGTTTAAACCCTTCCATCTTCTTACAAATGATTAATTCCCTTTTTATTCTCCTTTTTTAACGTAGATTGTTCATTCCATCTTTATCTCAATTAGAGCAATACTTCGAGGTGTTTCCGGCCGGTGAATAAAGGCCTGAATATAAATTTGACCATATTGCTTGCATGTCTCAGTCATAACAATCTCTTATCGCTTCCACTTCATTGAATTTTATCACACCTTCCTTTTATTTACTTAAAATCTTAATTCTTCTTCATGTTTATTAATCAGTGCTTACGGCTTAAAGTTTTAGGATGTTCATAAATTCACAATGTCTCCTAGCTTTTATAGATTTTGAAATGTTACATTTACTACTAGCAAAGATTAATAATTCTGTAATTTTTTTACTTATGTGACAGAATAACTAGGTACATCATTTTCCGATGATAGACGTCAATAATTTTTCTGTTCATTTATTTATTTTTTAGAAGGTAAATATTTAATTTATAGTAATTATTGTGAACTAACATTGTCAAGTAATTTTAAATATCTAAACCATCTAAATTTAGCTTTTACTACTTAGTTAGCTTTAACTATCTATAGTAACATAAATAGCAACATAGTTTCAATGCCAATTTACCTTAATTATTACAGCTGCTTATTTACTTTTGAAGCCCAAGAAAAATAATTCTATACTTAATACTTAGATTAGTTGAGTTAAATAGAAAAAGATAAACTTTTGTTCCCGAAAAAAGTATGTTAATTAAAGTTTTTAAAGATCCACTTCAAAAAAGTTAATATTTTGTTAAAAGTTAATATATATATAATTTTAATTTAAATCAAATTATAATTATTAATTACTACGGGAAACAATCAGAGAAAGAGAGAGAAACAATCTGAGAAGTTAATAATAATTATAATTTGATTTAAATTAAAATTTAATCTTTCCGTAGTATGAGTACTACCAAAATCGTAAAAAATGAAAAGTATATATATAATTGTAAATTTTATTAGGTTTAAAAATGTTTCAAGTTTCCTAGGTAAAAATAAGTTTTTTATTTAATTATTTGTTATTTTTATTCGATATATTTTGCTCTTTCTTTTAATTTAATTTACAGTTTTATTTTTATTTAATCCATTTATAATATTATTTTATAATAATGTAACTTTTGTTTTCGAGCTTACCGAAGGTAATGGTAGCGTAGTATTTTTTGTCTCCGATTTCAAAAATTCCAACGGACAGAAATCCGTTTCAGACATGAGGGAATATATGCAAATATGTTTGGTAAACTGGCAGACAATATTTTTATTATAATTCGAATTCATCTCGGTATTTCTTTTCACTTTTTTATTTTTGTATAATTAATGCACTTTACATTTCAAAAGGTTTGCATCTTTCAATTGAATTTAAAATGAAATTACTCATTTATACCTTTTTTCCCCTAAATTTACCTTGAGCCAAATCAAGTTAGTTAGAGTTCATCCATCTTGAAACCGGAGATCTTCTGATTTATTATAGTCTGTTGAATTAAATAGGACTTAGTGAATTACTTAAAAGAAATGTCTATAGAATTAGAAATAATTGGATCTTTTATTTATTTATTTATTTTTAATGGTGACTAGTCTTAAGATTCTTAACAGGAAAATATTTTTTATTTATTAATATTTATAATGTATAAAGAGTAATATTTATATCTGTTATATTACTTATTAATCCCGAGCTTACGGAAAATAACGGAAGCTATGTAATCGCTCTAAAGAACGAGAGATGTTATATTTCTTTCTAGCTCGTTTCATGCTGACTAGGCAATGATCTGAGCTTAGTTCGGGTCCATACTTTATTCCTATTGAAAGCAAAACGACTAGACAATGATCTGAGCTTAGCCAGGTGATCAACCTCCTGGTGCAAAAGGAAGCAATGGGCACCACTGCTTTCTACCGCAAATAATATATTTTTATTATGTACTAAATCTTTAAATAGTGCAGGAGATAGAGTGCAAAAAAGTGTCTGACTAACTTCAAGCTAAAATTTTGTTTATAGACAAATGTTTTGGTGACTTTTATGAATATGTGGTGGGCTATGTTCGTATGCGGGACATGGCTTGGCAATGGGCATTTGAAAAAAAAAAAAAACCAGTGGAGAGCGGCCATATCCCGTCCTTTTTGGTGAACAATGTGATATTCATAATCCTGAGTACGAACTTAGTTAGTAAACCAATGATCAAGTTGATGGCAGTTTGTCACTTAATAGGTTAGTTAGTAAAATATTACTCCAAATCAAAGTATTCCCCTATCAAGGGAGAAACTGCCATCAACTTGATTTCGGTTTACTAAGTAATTTAATACCCAGGATCATGAAAATCACATTGTCCACCAAAAAGGGCGGGACAAGGCCGCTCTACACCGATTTGTTTTTTTTTTTCAAATGCATATTGCCCAGCTACATCCCGCAGACGAACTTAGCCGACCAAATATTTTTAAAAGGCTCCAAAACATTCACTTATACACAAAGTTCTAGCTTGATGTTAGTCAGTCACTTTTTTGCACGCTATCTCCTGGACTAAAAAGTAATTATCTATTTTGAAAAAAAAAAAATGTTAAAAATAAACAATTGATGGTCCCATGTTAATTTCAAACCATCTGCATAAATGTAATATTACTTAAAAATAAGTGTGACTCTACTGGGACTCGAAACAGATTCGAATCTCATTTGGCGTCTAATATTAGAACTCGAAGAAACCACGTGCCACACTAATTGGCAGATATTATATGCTTCAGTCGTTGGTTTTGCGGTCAGCTTTGTTGTGGCTTTAGTGTTAAGGATTCTATACACTCTTGTATTTAGCACACCTGATAAGGTTGAATTAGATTACTGCTGAATGTGAGCATAACATTGTGGCTGTTCTCATCTAATTATACCATCTGTTCAAAGCTAAACTCAACCACACCATCTCTTCACATTCCACTCTATGAAAGCTTGGACCTATTCAAGCCATATAAACACCTCTTTACACCATTTTGAGGATTCTGATCCTTTAGAATTAATTTAGTTTGGACTAATTGCTGCTTGAGCCTTTTCACAAAATAAGCAACAGTTTATTAATGACAAAACATTTGTTTGTTCGTAGCCACTAGAAAGGTTATAAAGGCCGAATGCTGTTTATTCTGTTGGATGTATAAACAAATATTATTTTTCACAAAGAGAGAGTTAGGCAATTTGAATTCATTATTTGTAGAGGGTATTTTTAACTCTACAACTCAAATGTATAACACATTTTTACTTTTCCCCACCTTCATAGTAGGAAAACTGTCTATCTATTGTTTTAACCCAATTTTTTTTTCGAGATTTCAACTGAATTATCCGTTTTTGGACGTTTTTAAGACTTCCTGCGTGGTTTTAAGCATGACGTTTGTATGTGTGTTATCATCGTAGCGCATTTAGTCGTAGGGCATTTAGTCGTAGGGCATTTAACCTAGAGAGTTGAAAGGACAGAAAAATCAGTCCTTAATTTTAGTTGCACAGCCCGGAAAAAATAACATTTTCCGCCATTTTGAAACCAGTTTCCTGAGTCTGCAAATATTTAAAAAACTCGTTGATGATTCACATCACTTCGAATTTGCAACAACGATGTCCTGATTGACAATAAATGTTCAATATTACTAAAAGATATTTTTAATTATACAGCCATGAGGTTCTTAAACCGTTGCTTTTCTGTTGCCTCTCCGAGTTTAATCAAAGTTCATGATTCTTAAAACTTCGAATTTGCAACAGAACATGACGACCCTTTAGTAATATACCAATGCTTCGTGGTTTTACCCCAAACCCTTCAAGTTCAAACTACATACATCTAATACAAACTTTATTTTACTAGACTCTCGGATCAAACTTTGTTATCCAACAAGAGTGTTATAATATATAATATGTAATGCTTGATCTTTTTCAACAACAATTAAATGTTATATCAACATTTTAAAATTAATATGTTGTTTAATAATGTCCTATAAAATACTAGCCGTTAAACGAGTAAAAAGTAAAATCAACTAATTTAATTTAGATATCTATTAAGATAAGTTATTATAACTAATTGAAGACCAAGAAATCAAAAGAAAAATTTCGTTTTTATTGGAATAAATGTGGTTGCCTTAGCTTAGCAATAACAAATCATTTCGAGGTGAGTCGTTACCACTGAAACCCTTCTCGATTATATATAAATGATATTTACTGAAATTTCGTTTCATAATTCAAAGGTTATTAGTCTACCTTTAGACAAGGGCGCCAAGGGATAATTGTTTAATTAATATTCAATAAATTTAGCGATTAATACAAAACAATTTCTATATTATATTTGTCTCCAAAGTTAATCTTTATTAACGCCTTATTCTCTCTAATTTAAGAGCAAATTAACTTGAGAGGTACAGTAAAAAATGTTTTATGTTGGCAATGCTTTCTGTTATAGATTTTTCAGAAGATGAATTAAATATAATTTTATTTTTTTAAAGGGGGAATGATTCTGATTCTAATCTTTACTGTGAATTTTATATAAAATTAGAATACCTCATTAACAAGGAGATATAATTATTCATTCTATATATAAAAAGGAAAGTTCTATTTTTGTGTTCTTATTTTTAGAACAGGAAATTAACATCGAAGAAAACGTTAGATATTTATAGGTGGTGGGTAAAAATAGGATCTGTTTTATTTTTTCAAAATAATTTTGGATGCTTAAAATAAGATTAAGTTAATTTCAAAAAAATAAATTGTTTTTTTCAATTTTTTTTTTTAAAGAAATACAATTCAATTCGTATGTCTATAAATTTAAGAGGAGTATAACTTTTTTAATTATTATGTTTTCTCAACTTAGAGAGGAATAGAGGGAAATACGATTGGTTGATCCCATCTGTTCATAATAAAGTTTGTACTGATTAAAAAAGTTAGCTCTTATAACATAAAAATTGCTAATGCAATGCTTGAAATGCTTAATGTTTTATTTTAAAGGATGAAAATACATGACTTTACATTGGAAAATAGGGAAGTTAACATTAAATAAATATTTCTTTCCGGCTTATTTCAAATAAAAAATTTAAAGCGATGAAAGATTTTTTTTTAGCCTGCTTTCCTTTATTAAGTCTTTTGTAATACAAATGAAGGCTTGTTCTCTTGTCCATTGTCTATTTTATCTCTTTATCTTATTTTTCGAGTTATAATATATATATATATATAT
>KZ651039.1:427145-476162 GCA_001010745.2 Gerris buenoi
GGAGGGGGTGGGGGGGGAATTTAATCATTATATAGATAGTGAAGAAAAAGTCTTAAGGTTTATTATCTGGTAATTATTCTGCACTGCATAAAGGTGGGTCAATAGAATGTGTTCTTTACGCGCGTTTGGGCTATATATAGATAAAACTACATTCATGATCCGTGGAGACGTCACTGAATGTTTTCCCCCACCCTTCCTTCCTTTGTGCTCTTCCGCAGTATTCCGTTCAGGTTGTAAACAAAACCGACCTATATTATTAAAATACAATAGTAACTTGGTAAGAGGATGGTTTAAAAATGAAAAACAAGCGTATATTCAATATTTACAATGTAAATAGATGATTCGAAAAATGAAATCATACATATAAACAAATGGGAAGAGGACAAAAAGGTTTCCTTTTGATCGCGAGAAAAATGGTTTGAAACTAACTTTTCACGCGTCATATTATGGCAGCTATAGATTATTTTTAAGCTTTTACATACTATTACTTTAAATTTATCTGACGTATGACCATATCACGTTGGTTGGTTACTAAGTTTCTTCTGCTGCAATTGATTACATTCAATGACTTGGAATTCCAATGATAGATTTAGTAGCCTTACGAACTGAGTCAATAGATATGGTGCTAGACGAAGTACATTTTTTTAAAAAGTCTCAGAAATACTCATTTTTCCAACAGCTAGCAGCATTCAATAATAATTAGAATGAAATGTACTCTTCAATAACTTCATAACGGATCAATTGCAGGAGGATTTGTTACAACTAGTATTTAAGAAAATGATCATAATAATGATTTTTCATAAGTTGTTTCTCAGGCGTTGCCTCAGTAAAAGAGTATTTTACAAGTATGCTTGACAAGATTTTTGTATTCCATTTTGCTAAATTGCCGCTATAATAATTATTTATTACCTATCAAAACTTTGTCAATGGATTAATTAATTTACCAAAAGAGAAAATTCAATCTCGGAACAACAATTTATAATCAAATAAAATGGGTCTATTTAACACAAGTTGATTTATATCAATATTAAGACGGGAGCCATCGTGGCCGAGGGTCTTAAGGCGCTCGCTCAGCTATCAATAAGTCGAGGAAACTCGAGGTCGTGGGTCCGATCCTATGCTGATGATACTCTGAATCGCATCTATGGATCGCGGGCGATACAGGGCGAGGGACACCCCCTATGGGGCACTCTTCCACCACGCTTATACATATAGCTTACTAATGACCACACCATACTCGCTTCGGCGGTACATTGTACCAATTTATGATGTGTTAAGTAGCTGGAACTCTCCACCAAGGGGCGTAAAAAGGGACTAAAAGATAGCCTAATTGCAAAGGTTCGAACAAGTTGTTCGTCCTATCCGTTCTAGTTGGAAGTATTAGACTACTACTACTATATCAATATTCCAGTTTTAGATGTAATTTTAGAGCAAATATCTATTTCTGGACAAGATGCCCTCACTTTTGATCAATGACATTTTATACTGTTGTTCACAATCATTTTCATAAATTGATTAAATTTTCCTATTAAACTCAGAGTGTCAGGTAACTAAAAGGGAGATGTAAGTTAGAGCGACGCGACCAAGAGTAGGGGGACACAAGTAATTGCGTTAGAGTGCCGACAGAGCTCTCTGTCTGTATTTGATTACGTCACTAGGGTGTGACGTTATGAGTGGAGTCTTTGGAAAGAGGCATCACCATCAGCATAATTGAAGGGATCCTAGGCGTTTTACACTCCCTTTTCCCTCTGAATTATGCCCTTTACAGTCTACAGACTCATAGAATGAGTGAAGAGGGTGGCAGAAAAACACCCTCTTAAATCAAGAGGGATGCCCTTCCATCAACAAAAAAAATATTTTTTATTTTTTTACTGGTTGGCAGTAATGTAGTAAAGTCAGAATAAAGGACAAGCCTCATAGCTGATGATAACTGATAAACTAAAACTTAACCGCAGTCATACATCAACGTATGTCAGCCCAGGAATAAACAACGTTAGAAGTAGATGCATCATTTGTGTTTTATCATGTTTCAAAGTAAACTTAAAAGCGGATATATCAAAACTGGTTAATAATAAATATTTCTCTTTCACATTTCAACAACTGAAGTAGATGCGAGAAAATGAATTTTCCCTCTTACAAATTTGAATAAATTGAAAGGGACAAGATAGAATTATTTATAAAATAAGGGTCTCTGCTCTCCATATTCCCTGAGAGATAATCAAAGTGGCTCACCTTTCCCATCGGCTGGTCTCATTTGAATATCCCATCAAAGCAGGTGGATAATCTAGTTAATGTTGATGGGAAACATGCTGTGACCAAGCCTCTGCTTCTCAATTAACGCAATATAGACTTAAGGTCATCTTAAAATTATTATTGAACAATGTTATATAAGTTATTTGAATAGCGATGCAAATGGGATCGTTTAAAACTCTCAATCGAACTCTATTTAACATACAAATTATCCTTCTGTAATTTAAACGAAATACATATTATTATATAAGTAATATTATAACTATCTGATAGTTAAATAGAATGTTAACTACAATTAACATTTAGCAATTATAAATTGATGAGTAATCCAATCAATGTAATTTCCAATTTAACATAATTGGTTATTATAATCTTAACATTAATTACTGTTGATTTCTCTTTATTAATATAAAATTGGAATAAACTTATTTAGGTTTAGTCATCTCAAGTTTAAATTAGAGGGGGTTTAAAGAAAGAGATTATACTTCCCTGAACAAAATAAATACTCAAAAACTAGGGAGAAAAAGCAGGATTACCAACTTAATTATTTTGTAGATAATACAAAATAAAAAGCTAATGTAATACAGTTACAGTGCTATTGTAAAATCAGCTTGACAGCACTGTCCTACAGTCCACACTTCAGCCTTATAAAAAGGATGATTGTAGAGCCGAGTTGTGGGATAAAAGGACTGTTACCTAACCCTCGCTCCCCGGCCAGAATCTATTTGAAACAACATAAAATAAATCACTTCACTGCATAAAATCTTGTACTAGTGTGTCAGGTTGAAATTTTACATGCCTGTTTGAATTTATTTTAGACAGTGTGTATGAAGTTTTATTAAAATCGATACGTTAGAATAAGGTATCGGTAAAAATGATGTTTTCTTTATTTTAAACGTTTAGGTCCGCTTTAATAAATTTAGCGATCTTTATATCACTTCATAGCGGTGTCGGTGTTGGTTTTACTAAAAAAATAAATAAAAAAAATTTATAAAAGCTGTTTTTCTTATTGAATAGATGAAGTTAGAATTTTTCCCGTCCTAAAATTCCAATTTTACATTAGAAGCTTACGTTTACACAAGCGTTGCGAACGAACGTGTGGGCTGATAACGTTATTCAACAAACTCGTCCGGGGCATTGGTACCAAATTTTAACTAAATCAGTGATATTTTAAACAAGTTATCGCCTTCGGTCGATTTCGTTATTCCCTCCGCTTTGGCTCGGTAATTAAAAACAAAATTCCCTCAGCCACGCCTCGGAATTTAAAGTCCATGGTTCCTTCGGCTTCGCCTCAAGAACCAATTAAGTTGCCTAAGGAATAATGTCTTAATAGAACAAATGGATATGTGTAGTAATCAGATGTACTTTACAAAATTCGAATTTTGTAATCTCTCGGGATTTGGAAGTCTATGCCTTCAGCTTCGCCTCAAGATCTAATTTAGTCGAACAGGGAATAATGGCTTACTTCTCTCATAAATAAATATGTTATGTTCTCAGTTTAGTATAGACTAATTCGATTTTTTTAATCGATCAATTTTTTTTGTTGATAACCACTATTGGTTGAAAGCCGGTTATGTTCAAAATTTAGTCTTAATCCAAGCACTTCTTTAGATTGTTACTTCCCTTATAAAAAAACAGAGGGGAGTTAAATATCTAAAGAAGTACCTTAATCCAAACCTTTTGGTGATTATTATGGTAGTTATTTAAGAATTAGTGTAACCTGATTACTGATTGCCCAATATAACTTAAAATCTTTGACTTCTGTTACACTGTAAATATAAAAAAATATATGTAAGTTGTTGGAAGACAAGATATAATAATAAAGAAACGTAGTTTTTATAATAATAAAAGTATCTTGTTTCACTTGTTAATTAGTTTTATTTTACATAAAATTAAAATAGAAGCTTATAAAAGCGTAAGGTTTATTTTAAGAATCAGGGCGTTGTTGCTTTATTTTCTTTATCCGTTGGATCGATATGAGAAAGCTCTCATTAATAAATCGTCCCTTAATCCTATTACCCTAATTAAAAGAATGGCTTCACAAGGGGGAAAAATCTAAAAACATTTACTTGCAAAAGAAAAACTTTTTATATAAAAGTATATATATATNNTATATATATATATATATTATGCTTATTTTTTACAAAAATTAATGAATTTCTCTCTCCGTGAAAGAAGGGAAGCTGTCAAAGTTTAGGTCTAAGTCATAAATATCTGGAGTTTCACCCGCCGACCCTCTCTCCTTCGCCCTTCACAGTTTTAATATGCCCGCAGAGCACAGTAAACAAATCTGTAAAGTCCTGATTTAAATTTATCGAGCATCATTAACGAAATAAATGATGACAGAAAGGGACGAATAACTTTTAACTATTTTTTCTTCTGTTTTTTTGCCTGAAATTTTTATTAATACATATTTTAAAAATAACTATAAATTTTTTTTGAAAAAATTGCCTGACACATTCATACTCATCTTTTCAATATTTGCAATAGTTTCGCCTTTTTATTTAATTATTTATTTAGGGTGAAAAACGTGTAAATTCATCATATATATAATATTTACTTACACATACATTATATTGATATCATAATATATTTTAATATCTGTATACATATAGATATTGAATTTAAATCCTATAAAACAAGTTTATAATTAAAAATATTAAAAGGGGTTTAACAGTTGAGCAGTTAAATTTCGTTTGAGGCTTTTAACAAAATAAGATATATTTTTCATTAAAATTTCGGAAACGTCACCCCGGTAATGGAGACCGCACGATCAATAGTATTGTCAATAAATAAAAATATTGTCAATACTATTGACCGTGTGCGGGGTTAGTATTGATATAAAAAAACAGTATTGATGAAAATTTGTTACTAAATTGACTTATTGACAATAGTATTGTCAATACTATTATTGACAATACTATTGATCGTGTGTGGTCTGCATAATACTACTCATATAGTTAGATTTGTATTTCAATGGACTACAAAAAATAAATAAATCAAAATCGCCTCTACCGTTTCCGATGTATACAATTTTCATAGTTTTTGAAGGGTAGCTTAAATTATTTTTCTTTTCGTCTCGGGTTATGACTTTCCTGAACCTAAATATAAATCTTTTATCGAAATCGACCCGTTAGTTTTATGCTTCAAGCGTTTATAGGCTATAGAGAAACAATTAAAAATAGTTTCCTAATTAGTGAGTGCTAAACTAATCATTTAAGTAGTGCTATTTTCACACACATGCTTACACCTACTTTAAAAATCCTCATATGATTTTTTTAGAAATTTGGATGGTAAACTATTTAAATTTGGCGAAATTGGTACTTTTACTTTTGTTAAAAGAAATCAAAACAATTTTTAAAGGTTATAAAAGGAGGGAAAAATTTAAATAAATTTAAGTTAAACAAAAATTAATGGTTCTTAAAAGCACACCATTTAAGTACGGTATAGAACGTGAGGAAGCTATATGTAACTCTCTAATTGGTGGACTATTTTTCAAATCTGTGTTTTAAAACTCTGTTAATGTTCATAAATCATAAATAACAAGTTTTTGATTTTTCACTTATGTTTATTAAGTTGCTATAGAGCGACTCAATTTATTGTTTTGCAATTTTGCTGCATTATAAAATAAAGAAAAATCGGTCCGAGACTACTCAGACAAACTTTCTCATATATGTACATTTAATTAATATTGGAAATTTCATCAAAAATTATCATAAAAATAACTTCTCCCGGGCGGGGAATCGAACCCGGGCTCTCTCCATCCGCGTTTTAAGCTATTTTCTCAGGAACTAGATTTTTCCCGGGAATACGGCTTATACCGTTAGATTCGTATTTAAATTGACTACATTTTAGAATTTTTTAATCAAAATCGTCGGAACCGTTTTCGATAAATACTTTTTTTTCAGAGTTTTTGGGGGGTAGCGCCCAAAAAATTCATTTCTCGATTTTGCCTCGGGGTATGATTTTTCTGAACATGTATGCCAAATTTCGTCAAAATCGGCCCAGTAGTTTAGGCTTCAGGCGTCTGCACAGTCGACAGACGACAGGCAGACATTTTTTAAAAACCACTTTTTTGGACTCTGGGGACCTCAAAACGTGTAAATCCATCAAAATCTCAAAATCGAATTTTCGCGCCATCACAATACTTTCTCTTTATATGAGAAAGTAAAAACTGGTTCGAACAGGAGAGCTTGTTTAGAATTAAGCCGTGTCCAGACTGCCGAACCAAACAGAGCAAACAAACTGAGCATTTGTCTCTGCGCATACTCAGTATAAAGCGCGCCTGCGCATCTCAGACTGGGCATGCGCAGAGACTAATGCTCGGATCGTTTCCTCTGTTCGGTTTGGCAGTCTGGAAAGGGTATTTTATAGTCTTTGAAAATTTCCTTTTTCCCTTCGACTGGTGTGTTTATCGAAACACTCAGTTTAAAAATGTTAGTTAATATATAAAACTGGAATTCTTACCTATATAGACTTAATTATCTAAGTTCAGTTGAACCTCAATTTTCTTAATGCTATTTGCTTAAGGGGTGGATTGCTAAGTATTCTCGAGTGACTCACAATGATTACCTCATGTATGTTTCTATTTCTTAGATAAATATTTTGTTATCACTATGGGGGACTTATTGTGTGTATCGATCAATAGGAGGGGAGCTAACATAGTTCTCTTACACAATCACTCTGTTTTAATGAAAATAGAAATATTTCTACAGCTGTTACACATCCAACAACTCAATTCTTTCCTACCTCTACGATTTATTCATTTAGATTTGTTTTTAAGCTTATCATAGAGTACTTTGTCAATTAAACTTAAGCATCTCATTTTAAAGAGGTCAATTACGATTAAATGACAAATAGATTGAATTTTTAGAGCTAATGGAAGAGAGCGTTAGCGAGCTTTTTAACTTTTTGTTTTACCTTACCTTTTCACTCTGTCTATGTGTATGTCGTAAACGTGTGATGACTTGAGTATTAGTTGACTGATTTTGGTGAAATTTGGCACACATGCTCATTTTTGCGCGCAACGCTCGCGTGATTTTAATAGAAATTTGAGGGCGGGGGAAAAAATTACTAACTTCTATTCAATGAGACTTCATTATTTTTAAAATACAATTATTTAGTAAAGCCAACAGCGACTCCGCTATGAAGTATAAGTGTTAAAGATCACTAAAGCTGGCCTAAGTGTTGAAAATAGAGAAAATATTTTACCGTTATCTTACGCTTTAACGTATCGATTTTGATAAACTTAAATTAAATCATTTTATGTAATATTGAAACATGTAAGTAAAATTTTTAACTGATACAACCAGAAATTTTTGTGTTATGAAGTGATACATTTTATAATAACGTATTTCTTTGAGTATAAGACAAACTTTTTTCCCCCGTGTTTCCACCGCAAAAATCGGTTATAATCGATTATTCAAGTAAAAAGGGTAGCAGATCTAACCACCTTTTTTTCTTCTGAATTTTCCCTTCAAGAGGACCGCTGAGACCTTTTTTATTGCTTTTTATTTCCAATTCTCAGGATATCAATGTTTGGCGTGAGGAATAGTTCTTTTTCCTCACTACTCTGCCCTTTTCCACAATCATCCTCTAACCATACTCATCATGATTAACTATTTTCTTAACTGACGAACTAACTAGGAATTCCCGCAAACATTTGAAACCCAAAAACCGGAGTAGTGTATTAATGGATACAGATTCTTACATTTAATTGAATACAAGTTTCTATATAATAATGTATACTGGCTTCATCAATGTTGTGGCTAGTTATAATTTTGTTTTCCATTATCTTAGCTGCAATAAGATCGCCTTTTCCCTTCTTTCAATAAAAATAAAATAACTTAACAAGAAATATCTTAATCGATTCTCTTGAATAATTCAGCTCGAATAAGAAACTCTCTCCATTTGAATGAATTTGGCAGTTGGCCCCTATTAACGAAATGTGTTTACATAACTATCTTCTCTTTCTCTCCCTTTCTGCTTCTTTTCCTTTATTTTATTTGCCAATTTGTCTGTTAAAATGGGTTAAAAAGAAAAAGTTGGCAAAAGTTAGAAGAGTATAATTGATGTAGGAGAAACTGTCTGTTTTAAAGGAGGGGTATGGAGAATAAGGGTTGTTAAAAACATAGCTTTAAACTTGTTTTAAGCATGCTATGTTGCTTTATCGACCTTTTTCTTTCATCTCCCAGACAGTTGAAATAAAAAATTCACTTTAATTATGCAGTAATATCCACAAATACATTAGACAAAAATTCTTTTTAAAGTTAAAACTTCTTTTATACTTGTTTTTTCAACTATTATAAATAATAAATGGAATTAATCTAATAATCTAATAATCTCTGGTTTATTATCATTGCATTTTTTTCTCTTTCATTCCTTCATAACTGGGAGTTTGAATTTTTATGAATTCAGATTTATTACAATCTTTACTCGTACGTTTTTCAGATAACCAACTCTAATTTACTATATGTATTCTGATATTTATGATGGACCGTCCCCAATCCATTTTATTCTTGTCCATCTATAGATTGTACTAGCCGATAAGCTTATGGCATTTTATATTTAGGAAATATTAAAATAACGAAAATAATTAGATATCTACTATTTCGATAAGTTATGCATATCTATTTGAAGACCAACAAATAAAAACAAAAAAATATTTATTGGAATAAATGTGGTTGCCTTAGATTAGACATAAAAAACATTTCGAGGTGAGTCGTCGGGACACTAATCGATTATATAAATGATAAAGAGTTTTGTGAAAGTGTATGCCTTGTATCTAAATCTACAGTTTTATTATTGTGCAGTTTTATTAAGTTAAAACTAATTTATATATCTTTTTTTTAAACTTTGGCCCGCCTATCGTCAAAATAGCGGAGCTAAAATATATTCATGTTAAAACCAATCCATGTTAAAACTTATCCATGTTAAACCTTATCCATGTTAAAGCATATCCATGTTAAAACATATCCATGTTAAAACATATCCATGTAAAAACATATCCCTGTTAAAACATATCCATGTAAAAACATATCCCTGTTAAAATATATCCATGTAAAAACATATCCCTGTTAAAACATATCCATGTTAAAATAGTTTTTGCTCGTGCGGAAGAAGAAATCAACGAAGTGATCTAAAATGTCTGATGTCAAAAACAGATTTCTGTCTGACTTTTTTAATGCCGAGAAAAAATGACGGTTTTTAGAGATGAAAATGTTCCATTACCTTCGGTAAGTCTAAATAATGAATAAGTAAATAGTACATAAGACCTTCTTAAACCATCCTATTTTCATTGCCACTTAAAAAAATTCGAAATAAATATTTAACATGAATGTTTGCTTTCTCGTTTTTTTCCAAATCAACTGTAATAACCAAGACATGCTATTTTACATTTTAAATAAATTTTTTCTTTAGTTAAGAGTTAAGTATGAAAAATAAACTTATATTGAAATCGTCTTTACTCACATAATATGTTTTCTTCTTAAAGTTTTCTCCTCACATTGTTATATTTACATTTGCATTTACTTTTTTTTTTTTTCTTTTTTTTTTTTTTTTTTTTTAAAAAAAAACATGTTTCTTGTGAATCAATTTTATCCGATGTTTTCACCTTTTTGAACCTTTTGAACGCAGAAGTTTTTCCTTTGACTGTTTATTATCGATTCTACGTGTCTTATAAAGAACTTCTATTTTTCTTTTCACCTCTAAGCCTTCTTATTCTGACTATATTATAATTCCACTCAGTTCCAGACTTTCCCTTTTTTCTCTCTTCCTTTGAGAGTTTTCTTACAATGTTTATCATTTTTACATATTTCTTTTTTTTTCTTAGTAAGGAAGCCTTTTTGTCTCCTTCTTTATCATCCTTATTCCTTTAACTTTTTTTTAGGCGTATTTGATTTTCTTTTTCCCCTTATGTTATACATGTTTTTGTACATGCTAGTCTTCCTTTTATACGAAATTGATTGTTAAAAGTATTTCTTCAAATTATTTTAAATATTTTGATGTATAGTCAAAAGAAATATTCCTAATTCTTTCCTTTGAAAAATGTTATATTCCTTAAACTAACGTAAGATTGAAATGTAAGTTCATTTTGGATCTATTGATATACAATAAATAAGACAAGGAAATTAAAAAAAACAGTTTGCATCTCTCTAAAATTAATATAATTACTAAGTTTCCATAGATTTTTCAAAACGGTTTTGGTATTTAAAACCTCATGCAAACGGAGAATTCAAAATTTTTTGAGTTTAAGGCCACTACAGCCAATTTTTGGTTTTGTAGTGAAAAAATAGCATGGAAATGAGTATTGAATTGAGAAATACGAAGTAAAGATGATGAGCATTCCATGGATTTTAAACCCGTTTTAAAAACTGTTTTGGTGTCAAACCGAAAATGTTTCCATGAAGAGTTGCAAAGCAGTTTTTAAAACAATTTTGAAAACTCTAAACTCACAGAATAGTTAATTCAGGTTATCATATATCTCTACTCGTCATACCTGCTGTGCATGTCTCAATAGTGATTTAAATTCAATACCTGTTTCCATGCTATTTTTCAAAACAGTTATCTGTTTACATGGGGTTTTGAATACCAAAAGATTAAGATTAAGATTAAGATTTTTATTTGTATAAAGCTACAAGCTTGAACAAAAGAATCGCATACAATTGCATAAATATAATATAAATAAAAAAAACAAACAATATAATTGAATAGTATAAACTAAAAACATGCTCCAATAAATTAAAAAACGTATCAATAAATGATTCTTTAGATACACTTTGCATTTGTTTACATTTAGATATAAATTATAGTTTTCTGTAAAATAACACTGATAGCAGGGATATAAAATATAATCAACATTTTTTATTTAGTTAGTTTTGAACTAGATTTCGTAAACAAACAAAGATAAGGCAAGGTAACTTTGAATCCCTGCTACATGATAATGAATCAAAAATATAAATATTTACTTCTGGTTGAAAATATAAACAGATAATTTGATATAGAAGCTTTAGGATCTATAGTTCGATTCCCAGGGATGTGGGTTTATTTTTTAATGCCTTTCTAATACTCAACGGATCGGTTTTTTTTTTTTATAAATTTATTTATTTGTTTTGTTGGGTGTTGGAATTAAATTATTTATTATTTTGCACAATAGTGGAAAAAAATGTTTGCAATTATAGTACAAAGCCACAGGATTCCATGAGATCTGTCAGCGCTCTACCACGGGTGTCTCTTGCAATCCATAACTGCCCTAAATCTATATAAGTTGGAAATATTTTCTTCCAATGGTAGATATAAATTTGATTCCCCCACTCTCGCGTTGAAATCACCACCAATAATTACTAATTCATCTGGGTATTGGTTTAATAGAGATCAGAGCAGTTCTTGAAAATATTCAAAAATGTAATTATAATTTAAAGACGGTTTGAAATAAATATTATCAATCACGATGGGGGGGGGGGTAAACTATAGTGGGTGTAGCGAGTGAAAAGCCAGTACTGATTTTTGGCGATTGAGAGGTGTTTAGGAGACAAAATGGCGAGTCCTCCACTTGCTCTTCCTCGACTCTTTTCTCTTAGGGCTGCTGATGAAGTGATTTGGTGATTCGGAAGGCATCAAGGGGCTTCTATAATTTCTTCTACTTGCCAAGTTTCACAGATACAAATGAAACTTGATTTATTAAATTCTTGGGCCGTCTCTAAAAAATTTCTATAACCGCTATAATTCCAAGATGTGACCTCTGTACAGTTTATATACTTAAAGGAGCTTGATTGAGATTTTTCTTGTCCCGATTTTTAAAGCACCGTCATATGTTTTTCTTCTCCTTTAGCATGGTAATAAAATTAGCTATGTTTAGTCCACTTATTTCGCTTAGCTTTTCTATACCACATTTCTCTTTAAAGAGAAGCTCAAACTGATCGCTCATATCAAAACGAGTGTTGTTCAATAGTAGGTAGTCGTTTATCACTTTAGGTTTTGTATTTGTTTTGTTCATCAGTTCTTTTCTGATGGCAAAAAGTCTAGCTCTTTTCTGCCTTACTTTAGTAGAGTAGTCCCTTTGTACACTAAAAGCTGTATTTGCCAGGACCTTACAGTTCTTTAGTATTTTCTGGATATGTTCATCCTGTGGAAAGGTGGCAACAATTATTGGTTTGTCCGTATAGCTGATTATACGGGCTCGATTTATCCACAGCTCCTCTTCCAGCTTTAGTACATCTTTGCAAAATGACCTTACACGTGCAATCGGGTCAGTGTGGCCCTCGGTGACTAAACCCCTAAAGACCAGGTTGTTTCGTCTCTGTTCGGTTTCAAGTAGTTCGACTCTCCTTTGCAGCGACTGGTTTACATTTTTCAACTCGGCAATATCCGCCTTTATGACCCGATTTTCTTCTGCGAGTTCCTCAAACTTTGCAATAAGCGTTCCAGTTTGTTCACTGAGTTTTTTTTCAAACAGCTGTTCGATCTTCGCCATTAGTTGGTTACTTTCTGCCATTTTCTTTTTTGATGCCGGTGATCGCTGATTAGGAGAGGTTAGTAGAGGGTTTGTTTCGGTACGGGGACGCTTATTCGAATCTTTATCTTTATCTGTGTTTATGGATAATTTAGTTTTATCTTCCTTGTTTAACTCCTTTTTTACCGTAACAGTGTTCATCTGTAAACAACTTGAAGGTGGGGCGGATCTCAGTGGCGTGGTGGTAGGAGTTCGCAGTGGTGGGGATCCCCACTCGAAGGGATTTCCTAGGAATTAGCACTCCCTACTACAATGACTAATTCTGGGGTCTGCGCGCGCAGCCTAATCACTGTCGATATTACCAATTTATCTACACTGTCCAACGCCTCCTAAAATATTTGATTTTTTCAGTAATTTATTAACTCAAATATTTAGCTATTTAAGCACTAAACTGATCAAATAACACCGTAGAAGTACACCTTACACTGATACAAATACACTTGCCACTTTTTTTTAGAGTAATTTAAATAGCTTATGGCCTTAAAAAATGGGTTTTGAATACCAAAACAGTTCTAAGTACCGGTGTGGAAATCCCACACATGACTTCCATGAAATGTTGCCGTGTCAATACGTGAGCAAGAGAGAATTCTGTAAACTACATCGTACAAACAGCTAATATTGATTATAGTTTTGCAACAAAAATTATAATGATAATAAACACAATAAAATACATATATTTAACATAAAAAAAAAAAATGTTACCCTAATAAATGTCGGTAGTATGTTAAAAGATTAGAGGATATGTGCGATCCGTTACGATGTTTAGAGGTAAACTGAAGTAAAAGAAAGGAGGTTTGTTTACATCTAGAGTTCAAGGGGAGTTTATGCGAAAACAAAACAAATTGATTAATTTTTATCCTTTATAACAAAAAACTTTATTATTCAACGTTTGTTTATATTTTCTTTATACTTGTTATTAACTATAGAATATGATAATATAATAATAAAAGAATTTTAAAATCAGCTGTTAAAAAGGATTGTTTACAAAGTAAATAACACAGTATTTTTTTACTTTTAAATTTCGATTCTTCTTTATAAGTACTACAAATAATTACAATAATAAATACTCGTTTTAAAGGGCATTAATGTGCGGTTTTAGCACCTCAATCAGAAATTAAATCGGTCAATTATTGCACATGATATAAGAGCTCAAAGTCAAAAATTTAACAAAAATAAAAACATGTCCCTATTTAAGGTAGAAGGGATGGTCCTACGACAAAAAGTCATAGGACCAAAGTTGTAGATCTTTTAAAATCAGTTACCGCTGGTGCTATCCGCTTTTCGATACGACTTACAGTTTACCCGTAATTTGGTTCCGAAAAAACCCTTAAAAAAACACTAAAATGCCAATATCTTCCAAACCGCTTGTCCGATTGTGCTCAAAAAGTATAGGTACAATCTACTATATAGGACGCATATATACCCCAAAGGAAATTGAAATCAAATAAAGCCTACTGAAGTTATCGTCGACAGACCGATTTCGTGCTTAAGTGACTGTAGCTCCGAAACTTCGTAAGCTACGATGATGTGGTTTGCGCCATCAGTTTTGCCGACCAAAGTTCTAAAAAATGCCGAAAACCGCATCTCAATACGATGTCTTGAAGCGATGTTATAGAGGTTTAAAGATCCGAACGAACGTACGTACGTACATACATACATACGTACGCACAGACATACATGTATATGAAACGGATTTCTATGATACCCCCGGGTTCTTAAGACCTGTCCTTCACATAGATCTCGGAATCACGTTTTGGAGGGTATCACCATACTTCCATTTTCATGGAAGTAAAAATGGTTTCGGAAAACCCAGAGAAACGTAAAACGTAGTATATATCTAGTCTGGGAGTTTATAGTTGTCTAAATTGTTATGAAAACTGTTTTAAAAAAACTCCTCATAGAAACAATTTCAGTTATTATAATTTATTATCAAAAATTATTATGGAAAAATTATTATTTTATGGGAACATTATTAATTATGGAAACTATTAAATCATATTGAAAACTCTATTCGCTAAATATTTAATTTATTTACAAAAATACATAGCCATTCCAAATAGTTGTAATATTTAAGTTGTTAAATGAAGTTTCTAATGTATTAACTAGCTATTAACATTGAAAATAATTAATATATCTTTGAACTTGAAGTTTATTAAATTAATTTTAATCTGAAAAGAGAACAATAATACATTCCACCGAGTTGATAGCTATTAACATATCATAATAAACTCTAATCAAAACTTACTTAAGTCATTCCTGTCTCAAACTTTGTAATTAAATAGTCCTGAAATACCTTTACATTAATTAAATTAGTCAACAATCTGAGATTCCAAACCCTGAAATTTCTAAATAACACCAAAGTTCAATCAATTTTACATATTATATTATTTATGTTGATACTAATGTGCATTTACAATCTATAGTAAAATGCATATTAGTTTATATTATTTTCAAAGAATATTAATTTATCGTTTAAGGATCATTTAAATAGCACGTCTTTGTATAGTGGAATAATGAAAGGCAAAAAAAGATGTTTGTATAAAAAAACAGATTTTGTCAAAAAAGTTATTGTTATTAACGTTTTATAAAATTAGTTTTTAAAGTTTTTTACTTCTTATAATTTTTTAAGTGAAACGCATTTCAAATCTAAATCTTTTAATTTTTTAGTCCTTAAAATCTGGTTAAGAAAGTTTATAATAAATATATGCATATTTTAATGGTTTTGGTTCCAAGTTAACTGAAGGTACCTAATTGTTCTGAGCGATCAAACAAATTTTATACCCCCGATTTCTAAAATTCCAAGACAGAAATCCGTTTCAACAGACATGAAGGAACATTTTTCATTCTGTGCCTGTCTAACGGTCTGTCACTCAATGTTTGCAAACACATATCTTATTAACTACTTATCCATAATTATCCCATTGTTTTTTAGACGAAAATTTATTGTTATTTTAACAATTAGCCTTAATCTGCTATATTTGCTTCAAAGTTTGCTGGTCTTAATAGACTTTAAATCCACTGATTATGCATATAAGTAGACGATTTTATCAATTAATAGTCGATTGAAATAACACTAACATTTGGATATTTCTGGTGAACAACTTTTGCTACTGCATCATCTGAGTTAAAGGCCTAATTTATCTTGACTTGAATGCTTCATAGACGCAATGCGCCATCTTGGGTTTACGTTACAGTCTTCAAGTTCAGGGCAGCATCAAGGCTTTCAACTATCTTCTTTGTATCCAACCTCGCCCTTCTTAATGATCTCAAGGTTCTGTTGGAACGTAATTAATCAATTTTCCCTTATTGAATTTGAAAAGGTATCTGAACTTAAGGCAACCTAATCATTATCCACCCCTTTTGAAGCATATTGCTAATACAAATATATGTAATTCTAATTAAAAGAAAAGTATGCGCCCTTACCTTCTTCTTATGCGTTCTATCTCTGGATGAATGGGCATCTGATTATATTTTTTAAAAAAATATATTTTTAAAAATATATTGTTATATGAATTAATCTATCAATTTAGCAAAATTTAAAAAGCGTAGACGCAGACGGTTGAAACTTTTATGGGATAAAAAATGGGCTAATCTAAATTTCATTAAAATCGGGCGAGTAGCAAGAACGTTGAGCGACAGACAGGCACGTCGACACATGACCAAAAATGTTCCCTTGTGTTTGAAACGGCTTTCTGTCTTGGAATTTTTGAATTCGACGACAAAACATTCGTTTTTCAGAAAGTTCATATAACTTCCGTTATCTTTGGTTAGCTCGGAAGCAAAAAAGCTTGCGTATACGTGATAAAAAGCAATGTACGAGGAGTTTAAAAAATTAATATAAGATTATATGTGGGATATTCTCCTCATGTAATGTATAAATTTAATTAAAATCAGACGAGTAGTTATTTTACTGCTCGCTTAATTAAACCAAGAATACTTTTGGGCACTTATGCTTTTCCTGATAAGAACAGAAGTAGAGTATTGTCAAAAGGATTTTATCTAGAAGCAATGAGGACTAAAAGAGAGTGGATTAATAAATATGGAAATTGTTAAGATAAGAATGTTTTATAATTAGAACTTTTTAGCAGTGAAACTTGAAACTTCAATATGTAATCAATTTATGTAATGCATTTAGGCATTTGCCATTCTTTACACTGACGTAAGGGGAACTTCTATAGATCGATCATTCAAGTTTTTCTATCTACATCCTAATTATATTTATCGTACATGGTATGTTAAGTCTCTCAGACACATAGGCACTTAATACTCTATTTACCAAATTTATATTGGTTCCATAGACACCTCTCAAACATTGTAATTATAGAATGATATGAATAATTATATTCTCACTGCAAAAAATAAATCTTTTGAATTACATTAAACCTGAAAGTTGATTAAAGTAAGGTACAAATCCTAAGTAAAAAGGGATTTTAATCAGCCATTTATCTTATAGTCTATCCCATAAAGCAGCATTTACGAGGATTTCAATAGCCATAAACCCACCATTCGTTTTATACAGGTTGTAAATTTACCATAAATCAGACTTTCACTTTTATCCCAATAAATACCTCTTTTAAGCCATACATATGGGACTGATTTTAAAGCCACATACGCTTTTATCACATTTGGGTGCTTTAGAAATGTCCTTTTTATAACATTGATCAAAATCAACAAGTAAACATTTACAAGTTACCTTTTCTCATTGTCCATATATCATTTCTCAAAACTTTTGTAAATTAAATTTTACAGCAATATACTCATAAGTTTGTGTATAACCGGCTAATTATGCTGCTTAAAGAAATCAGCATGCAAGAATTTAAACAAATTCGCCTATATGGTGGTACATTATACCCACACTCTGTTTCTAATAAAAACCTTTTTTAGTTTTATTTAACTGAAATTTATCGTTACGATACTATGCAATATCATTTATTTGCTGAAATTAGCATTAGTATACTTATATTCATTTGCTTGCATTAATTCGTCTTCGTGCAGGAAATCAGGTCTATTTTCGGATCAAAGGCCTCCAGCGTGTCTCGCCAAATTCCTTTCTGCTGTGCAGTCCGGTTCCCATGTAACACCAGCGACTTCCTGGGTGTCATTCTCCATTGCAGTCAACAGGTCTACCATGCTTACTCTTCTGGTGTCTTGGGCACCACTCACTCTCTTTCCTTACACCAGTGACTTCCTGGGTGTCATCTCTCCATTGTACTCAACAGGTCTACCATGTTTCATCTTCTGGTGTCTTGGGCACCACACACTCACTTTCCTAACACCAGCGACTTCCTGGGTGTCATCTCTCTATTGCAGTTAACAGGTCTACCATGCTTATTCCTCTTCTGGTGCTTGGGCACCACTCACTCACTTTCCAAGTCCATATTTAATCCTTTACCCTAGCAACATGCACCACTTCCTCAATCCATTTCTCTAAACGCCGATTTGACAGCTGTGCTAAATGATAAATAAGTCCGCGAAAGGTTCGCCCTGCTTAACACTTCTCTCCTGCATGAATTGCGGCTCTACTTTCTCTAGAAATAATGTGACATTCAATTGACTCTAATTATTTTATCTAAAATTGCTTGTTCCACACCGGTTCGAGCAAAAACCATCACCATGACCAAACTACCATACATGACTATATGAATCAAAGGGTTTTTCATAGTCTAGGAAGGCGATGAATACACCAAGCTGGTATTCATTAGACTTTTCTCTGCATCGCTAATATTTAAATCACGGTTGCCTGAAATACATTTAATTGGATTAGTATTTTCAAAAGGAACCTGAACTGTTAATTAATAAGATTGTATCTATGATGAATACATTTATTTAGCATAGTCAGAATTGATGGTGATAAGAATTTACTCTTGTCACGTTCAGAGAAATAAACTTACACCCGGGAGTACTAGGTGTAGTAGTACTCCCGTTGTGTTGCCCCACAGAATTCAGAAATAGTTTTCGTTGTAAAATAGATCTTTTTTTTTTTTTTTTTTTTTTTTTTTTTTTTTTTTTTTTTTTTTTTTTTTTTTTTTTTTNTTAGCTATTTCTCTTTTTATTAGATTATATTATTTTATGTATAAATTTACCATCGGAATTTAAAAATCGGCCCGAGAAATCTAACAAAAAATGTTCATATACATAAATAGATATTGATACTCTATTTATATCCTATAATATCTCATTTAATTGAATCAAGTTTAGAAATATGTTAAAAAGTATTTAACGGTCGATTTTATTTTTTCAGATAAATCAGGTTTTTTCTTTTTTTCATGACTCTCCCGGAAATTAGATTTGTCCCGGGGAAACGAATGACGTGATTAGATTTGTATTTGAATTGACTACATTTTAGCATATTTTTTTAAAAAATCAAAATAGTCGGAACCTTTTTCGAGGAATAGTTTTTCTCAGGGTATTTTAAACTTTTGTAAATCCATTCAAATCGAACATTTCTTTCTCTGTATATACTACGTTTATAAAAGCGAATAAGAGAAGTTGAATAAAATTAATAAAATAATAATAGTTTTAGAATTTAACAACATTGATGTGGATTTTTTTTTTCGAAGATTAAGATGGGATTATTTGTGGGCTAACACTCATAATTTGGATTACTTTTATTTATCCGATAGTTGAATATATTAGTAAATATTAAAATAGCTCAATATGAGTAGTAAAAATATAATTTTTTAATAAATAAAAGCAATAATAGTTTAAACAATCAATTTAAACTATAATTAAGATATAGAATATCGAACATCAACGCTATTTATGGAAATAAAAAAGGTTTATATTTCTACTAGACAAACACATTTATTTTAGTAACCGTAGAATTACTTCTGGTTATAGATAATATTAAAATAATAACGCCAATCAGTTCAAATAACGTATTTTGTAACATTTGTTTATTTTCTTTAAGAAGTGTAGATAAAATATAGTAAAAACAAATATAATTGATAAACTGTAGTTCTCGGTTTCATAAAAGATACTCATTCTATATAAATATGATATCAATAATATAAACAAGATTTCAGTAAATATTAGGATATCTAAGATTTGTTTTTGTTTGTGATATTTTTCTTAGATTTAAAAGTTGCACGCGATCATTTTTAAAGCGTCGTTTTTCCCTTCGAGATTTTCATTTAGTTTTAGGTGTCTGTACAAAGTACAAAAAGAAACTTTATATAAAGGCTCTGTCTTTTCGATGGTGTCAGTAAGTTTGTTTCTTTCCGTTGGCATGTTTCTATTCATAAACTACTTACAATAGCTAGGAACATGAAATTCAGAACACAGGTAATCTCGATATTAGTGACAACTGCATACTATTCGAGCTATTCGATTTTTCACGCTTAATATTTTCAAGATGGTGGCTAATATGGTGGGCAACTAAACAAATGTTTTTAGTCATCATGGCATGTTACACATCAATTTAAAGGTCTTGAAGTTTTGAAAAAGTTGATGCAACTATTAAAATTTTTCTCTTAATAATTTTAACTTAATCGTACAAAAGCCGCGATTATCGCCTCATGTACTTACGTGATGCCCGCCTTACTTGTTAATTTAGTATATATGTGTGTTTATAAAATTATTTTTGTGCCATTATCTTTGTTGCATTCTGTAAGCCATTTTTCTGTTTATGGCCTAAAAACATGAAGATCTTTTTAGAGTATCGATATTTTTTTAAGGAAAATAGTTACATACAAGTTGATGGTTTACATAATTTGACGTTTTTTTATACCTTGCAGACTAAGTACACACTTTAAAGAGGGAGAGAGAGGATGATGTCTATTAGAACTTGTAAATGTTACCGCCAATTAGATTAATTCAAAATGTCGTGTAGTTTTCATTAGTTAAGGTGGTTAGTAAGGGTGGTTTCGTGAATTAGTCCAGCTCATTCACCCTTAGTATCTTCCCTTCTACTTACGCGATATTAGGAAGAGTCAACCGTAACATGGGTGACAAAAAAATCAATTCGGAAGATGAAACTGTACGACCTGAAGAAGAGAAAGTAGGGAGAGGATTAGAGTATGATGAAAAAACATGTGACGGGCCACTTAGCGCTGAGGACGCCCTCTAGGGAAACGATGGGTTAGGGGAACTAGCAAGATGAGACTTAGACTCTCACCCCGAGGGAGTTAGATGCTGGGGTTATACTTGTACGAATAGGCTTTCTAGTTTGTTGCATCGAATGACTTTTAGAATACCTTTGTAACAGCTTTAGCCTGAAGAATATTCGAGAGATATCGCTTTTAATATAGCCGTACATGTTTAGTAAATGAAATTAGTTAAGTATTTCTCTCTCTTTTACACATTATTTTCACATTAGTTTCATGTAAGTAATATTAACTTTCTTTGCTGTTGTTACAAGTATCGAGGAACTTGACTACTTCACAATATTTAGATAAATATGTATATTTTGGTGTATTTTTTTAAAGAACAAGTTTATAAATAGTCTACTCTTCTTTAATAATCGTTTTTTGAAGTGAACAGTAAGGTTCTTTTGGCTGGATATTAAAAGAAATAATGACCTGAGGGAAAAAAGCTTAGAAATAGCCCATCGAAACAGAAGTTAGAGAACGGAAATTGGAGCTGGATTGGACATACCCTAAGTAAACAAGGAGATTCAATTGAGCGAAAGACCTTAGAGTGGAACCCATAAGGATCCTGAAAATTCGGGAGACGGAGAAAGACGCGGAGAGGGACAATCTCTGGAGAAGTTTGGCACAGAGGGAAAAAGTGATAAGAAATAAATATGATATGTTCAGACCCAAGGAAGTGGTGTAAATTCGTAGAGAGGAATGAAAATCAAAGGAATTAGGTAAAATTTTAAAACGATTTATTGAAAGATTACAAATTTCCATCCGCCTTACACTGCAGTATTTGTTTACTCCATATTTGAAGAACGGTCTTAAGCTTTATTTTCCTAGAAGCGACTCCAGCGATAGTCGCTGGTTGACTATCGATGAGGACTCCTCTTCTAAGTTTGCATGTTATCGTTTTCCTAGCTGAGCGACTTTTAACATGTAAATTCAAAAGAACGATAGTCTCTATAAGCGACTATCTTTGAGCGTCTATCGCTGGAGTATCGCCTTGGAAAACTTACTTTATTTTGAAAGAATCATCGAGTGCGGTATATCTTCGGGCAGGAGAATGTCATAGTTGATTGGATTTTTAGTTAGCAGCCAGAGCATTATTTTAATAGTTGAATGATTTGGTCAAGCTATTTCAATTATTATTAGAAGATGTATTACGAAGAGCTTACGCTATTGAATTGGAGAAAGGCTTAAGACACATCCATAATCTTACTTAAGCCGCATAAAACTCAACTTAGTTTACACTCCATCAAGTTGGACTTATACATATTGTACTCGACACATTGATATTGATTCCAACTTCTCTCTCCCCTTGTAATATGTTCCGATATCCGTAGCTAACCCTCACTAAACCATAGTGTTCTGGGCAAGGTTTTATAATAACCGCCTTTTAATAAAGTGATGAGGGGGCGTGCATCTATCAGAGGGATGAGTCTAAAACGGATTTTCATTCACGATCTAGACTTCGCCCCTTCATCCCGACCATTAGAGACAACTTAGAGTACTAAAACATTCATATCCAAACTCTCTGGGTTTTCATTAACTTGTCTATTATTTAAAAGCTCTAGTTTATATCTACTTTTCTTGACTGTTATTTGTAGGATCTAAAGTAACGCGCATACATTATGTACAACCAAGTTATTATGAATTTTTCAGGAATTTACTTAACCAAGACGAAGAATTTTTACCTAAGCTAGTATAGTATTAGGCTAACAATAAACACTCAATTTGAGAATTTAACAACTGTTTAAATTATATCATTTCAACTAAAGGGTGTTTCTAAATTGAATAAGTTTTTTTGTATCTGTGATAATGTTCGTATGAAGTCCTTGAAGATTGAAGTCCAGACTACCAAACCGAACAGAGGAAATGAAGAACCAAGAATTGGTATCTGCGCATGCCCAGTCTGAGATGCGCAGGCGCCATAAAGACTGGGCATGCGTATTTTAGACTGGGCATGCGCAGAGACCTATGCTCGGCTCGTTTTCACTGTTTGGTTCAGCAGTCTGGACGAGGCATTAATATTACTAAAAATAAGACTACTAATAATAAGATATAATTATAATATTTAATTATACTATTAAAACAGTGATCCAAATACTCAAATGTATATTTATAGTAACGTGTAAGCGATTGTTAGATACTTTTTATAAAAGAAGTTAAAGTTATCCCACAGCCCAAACTAGTCGATTTTCCGTCTCCCTTAATTGATATATTTTGGACTTGTTCAGTAAACACGCAAGTTAATATTTATGAAATCAATATATTCGTACTGTCATTTGATCCATCTATTAACCCATTTATTACTTTCGTCAAGTTTGTAAGTAAACTACCAAATTTTTCAAGGTTGGAATGATTGGTGTTTTTGCTCTTTGTCTAAATTAAAGTTAAAAATTACAAGAGCTTAATTGGATAAATATTTTTTTGTACTAAATAAGTTGAGATTGATAACTACAGTTGACCTTTTGCACTGTTGTGTGTTAAATAACGAATTAAAAAATACCGCCATCTAAATTAATGAACCCTGACTTCATAGCAAGCATACCAACTGATAGATGGTAAAATATTTACTTGAAAAAATATTTATACTTCCTATCGCTGATTGCATTAAACGAGTAATTAATTTTCATCATTATAAAAATAAATTAAAAGAAAGGATGCTAGGAAAGATTAAAAAAAAATTAAATGAGGAAGAATCTTCATGTAAGCAAAGAAAAGATGGAAGTTTTTAATGCTTACATTTTATACCTACTCCCTCATTATTCAAAGTGCTACCTCGCATATAGGAAAGGAGAGTAAACAATTCGAAAATAAATTTCCCTAAAATAGCATTCAGTGAATCATGAAGTTTTAGCATTTTTTTTGTGTGTGTTGATATTGTTATCATTCATATATTCATCAATTTTAAAATATATAAGAAAGTATACAAACGATATATTTCGCATATTTTATTATCTTCTCTGCTACTCAAAATATGCATTTTTTTTTTAGGTACTTAACTGTATAAGAACTGTTAGATATAAGGTCAAAAATAAATTTGCTTGTTACTGAAAATAGTTTAACATTTTTTAACCTAAATATTTTGCGTAGTTATGAACATTTTGATTATTAATATTTGGAAAAATATCAGTCCGTCCCACTCAATAAAAACTATCTCACATACATGCGGTGACTGAATAGAAATCCAAAAACAACCTTTTTTTCAGTTTAATTCTAATTTGAATTCTAATCTACCTTTTTTTACGTTTCCTCGCTACTAATAGTAGGAAAAGTATTGTTTTCACCAAAAAAAAATTGTTTTCGAGATTTCAACCGTTGAGAGATAACCGATAAGAGAATCATCATTCTCCAGAGAAGAATCATTCTCCCGCGTAGCTTAGTTGGTAAGAGCACTGTACTGGAAATACAGAGGCCCGTGGTTCAAATCCCGGCGCTGGAGTCTATTTTTCTCTGTCTGTGTCTCCCAGTGTTAATAATGATTATAATTTGATTTAAATTAATTTAAACTTTCCGTAGTATGAAAACTACCAAAAACTTAAAGATTATATTTTTTATTTTAAACTGGTCATAAAAAAACAATACTTTTCCTACTATAGGTAGTGAGAAAAAGGTAAAAACTTTTTACGTGCTTTAAAAGAAGAAGTAAATATACGATTTTATTTACTTGATTTTTAAACTAACAATGCATCACGAAGTCATTATTATCCAAGATATATCTGATATGTATTTTTAGTCAAGCAGTACTTTTTTCTTGAACAATTATTTATGGATTATAACTTATATATAACTGTTGTTATTCATTTTATATTACTTTATTATACTCTTTATAGAAATAAAATTGGAGAATTTTATTAAAAAATAATATTAGATAAGAGAGAAGTAGTTATTTATTCAGCTACATTTTACCTACTCAATTCTAAAATAAAGGAGTAAATAAGATTTGAGAATAAGGAGGAGAAGTCAGGAATTTCATAAAACAGGAATCTTTATTACACCTCGAGAATTTTCCTAGATATATTTAGAACTAGATCATAACCATGGCTTCAGTTCTGAGTTATTAGGTATATATAAGGTAAATAAGGTGAATANAATATATTGATTTAAGTATACATTTAACAGGGACGAAGTTCCAAAATTTATGTCCCAAAAGAATCTAAGGAATTAAGAAAAGAAAGGTGGTATAAAATGTTTTTCCTCATATAGTCCAGTCAAAATAGAGCAAAAATACCCTTAACCTCGGCAAAATTGCAACACAAATGATTCTTTTTGCATTATACTCAAAAAAGTGTGTATTTTAACATACTCAAAATCCCCATTAATCCCGGCCCGGGAAATCTATATAATTTAGAAATAAGAATCAATAGTGAAATATTTTACAATGTACATTTATACAAATATAAATTGAAAATTGAAAATTTATATTTATTCGCCATTCCTTTAGTAGGTACATATTGTAAATTCAGTTATAATACATATAAGTAGAGAATGTAAACCCTACTAGAAATAATAATTATTTTTAATTTTAGCTTTTTCTTAATAAATTCCATTTTATTTTCAGTAGTTTATTTTACAATGAAAACCAAATGAAGGACTTAGTGAATGCTACTTGATTAGGCATTTGAATTGGATCAAATTCCTCTTGTTTCGGAGTTATAGTTTCGGTGTTTGATATTATCTTTTAACCCTACTAACTAGAGACTGTTTCACTAACTAAATCAAAGCCCTTTAATTTTCTTACTTTCTATTCAGTTTTTAGTGAATATAGTGTATTTGATTTATTACTTTCAAAGATTACTCCTCGACTGAAACTCTATTTTAACGTATTCAAGAATTATATTAGTTTAGAAGTGGTGCTTAAATTGTATCCTTTATTTCATGAAAATATATCTATTTTGTAATCGAGTAAATTTCTGAGCATTGATCACGAAGCATAAACTAAAGCTATAAGTGGTTTAAAATGTATAAATGATCTGAAATTGTGGTTTTGAAACTTACTCTTATTAGAGATTGCTTTATATTTAAGATTCATACTTCCGTTTTAAAATCCAGTAATGAAAACCTTTCGTGAGAAACTGAATATTTACTGAGCTTTGAAGATAAATTTCTATGTTTTCTCTTTATAACTGCATCTTAAATAGGTTATATCTGGAAGTTTCTATCATATTTAAATAATAACTATCTCTATAGGTATCTTTTGAATAGAAAATAAGCGAATCATCATTCTCCAGAGAAGAATCATTCTCCCGCGTAGCTTAGTTGGTAAGAGCACTGTACTGGAAATACAGAGGCCCGTGGTTCAAATCCCGGCGCTGGAGTCTATTTTTCTCTGTCTGTCTCCCAGGGTTAATAATGATTATAATTTGATTTACATTAATTTAAACTTTTCGTAGTATGAAAACTATAAAAACTTAAAAATTGAATTTCGAATTGATTGCACAAGGTACAGGTACTAATTGAGTACTTTATAATCATAAGCGTTAATTCTCGGTTTAGTTCTAATNTTTCACTAACTAAATCAAAGCCCTTTAATTTTCTTACTTTCTATTCAGTTTTTAGTGAATATAGTGTATTTGATTTATTACTTTCAAAGATTACTCCTCGACTGAAACTCTATTTTAACGTATTCAAGAATTATATTAGTTTAGAAGTGGTGCTTAAATTGTATCCTTTATTTCATGAAAATATATCTATTTTGTAATCGAGTAAATTTCTGAGCATTGATCACGAAGCATAAACTAAAGCTATAAGTGGTTTAAAATGTATAAATGATCTGAAATTGTGGTTTTGAAACTTACTCTTATTAGAGATTGCTTTATATTTAAGATTCATACTTCCGTTTTAAAATCCAGTAATGAAAACCTTTCGTGAGAAACTGAATATTTACTGAGCTTTGAAGATAAATTTCTATGTTTTCTCTTTATAACTGCATCTTAAATAGGTTATATCTGGAAGTTTCTATCATATTTAAATAATAACTATCTCTATAGGTATCTTTTGAATAGAAAAGAAACAATAATTTACATAATAATAACAATAAATAAGCAATAATGAAGCTAGGGTAATAATTAATATATTAAATAAAATACAGCATGAATTATATTATATAATATTAAATATAACGCTTCTATCCGATGTTAACCCCTTCAAAGGTTAGTCAATGAAATAATACTGAAGGGTCGATAAATTGGGACGAAGACCCGGATAACAGCATGAAGGCCAATGATATAGAAAAAGTCTTTTTCGCCGTTTCGATTTTTTAATTTTGATTTATAATGTACTGTCTTGGCCATTTCAGACGATCAATTTTGTTGTCAACCTTGTTGACAACATGCCATGTTAAAGTCAACGTTTATCGTCAGTGGGTAGGTTGGTGGTTGAAATTTGATGTTGGTCCACATAGTCGAGGAGATAGCATGCAATACACATCAAGCTAGCCTAACATCAAGCTAGAATTTTGTGTATTAATTAAATGTTGTGTGTCTGACTAACATCAAGCTAGAATTTTGTGTATAAATTAAATTTTTTGGTGCCTTTTAAGAATATTTGTATGGCTAAGTGGAATATTGGAATATTTGTTCTTCTGTGGGACATAGCTTCGCAATAGGCAGTTGAAAAAAACAAAAAAAAAGCAAATCGGTCAAGAGCGTCCATGTCCTACCCTTTTGAAATGTGATTTCCATGACCCTGAGTACAAAATTAGTTATTAGACATAAAATCAAGTTGATGGCAGTCCGTCACTTTATAGTTTAGTTAGTCAAATATTACTCCAAATCAAAGAGGCCTCCTATTAATTGACGAACTACCATCAACTTATTAGTTGGTCTACTGAATTATTTAGTACTCAAGATCATGAAAATCACATTGTCCACCAAAAAGGGCAGGGCATGGCCCCTCTCCGCCGGTTTTTTTTTTTTTTCAAATGCCTATTGCCAAGCTATGTGCCACAGACGAACTTAGCCGACCACATATTCTTAAAAGGCACCAAAACATTTGCTTATATACAAAATTATTGCTTGATGTTAGTCAGACACTTTTTTGATCGCTATTTCCTGGACTATTAGGTCTTAAAAGCAAAATATTTATATAGTAAGTGATAGGCTGCAAGGATGCTATTAGTCCAGTCAAAATAAATTTTAACCTCGGCAAAATTGCAACACAAATGATTCTTTTTGCATTATACTCAAAAAAGTGTGTATTTTAACATACTCAAAATCCCCATTAATCCCGGCCCGGGAAATCAGTCAAAATCCAAGATGGCGGCAGAATTTTACTATTTTTTTCTATTTTGTTGCTTTTATTGCCGTAAAATAAATTGTTTGCACTCAAAATGGGTTCTTATAATGTACTGAAGCATGAAATTTAAATTATCTCAAAATCCCTATTTATCCCGGCCCGGGAAATCAGTCAAAATCCAAGATGGCGGCCTAATTTGCCAAATTTTGCCCATTTTTCTCTATTTTGCTACATTTATAGTCTTAAAAAGATAGTTAGCAATCAAAAATAGGTACATAATATGTACTGGAGCATGCCCTTTACATCATCTCAAAATCCCCAATATTCCCGGCCCAGGAAATCAGTCAAATTCCAAGATGACGGCTGAATTTTTCCCTTTTTTTTCTCTATTTTGCTATATTTTTTGCCGTGAAAAAGATAGTTTGCTCTCAAAATAGGTATTTATAATGTATTGGAGCATGCCCTTTTTCATGTAAACTCAGTCTGTGGGTTTCAAGCCTTCTTGCATTTGTTTCCATATACGAATTTGCAGACATGCATTGACACTATGGTTATGGTACTTGACAGCTGATTCCGTTGGGGGAAGGTTCTGTGGCTTAACGAAACATTTTGCCTTTGATACTTTATCCAAAATATTTTGTACTAACGTGGATTTAGTGTATTTTCTGGATATCCACCAAATTGCCATACCATTATCTCTTTCCAATTTATTCAGCCTGACTAGGATTTAGGTTATTTGAGCTGAATGGTAGTGCAAGTTCACGAAAATATCGATCTTTACCAACACGTTTGAAAACTGATTGCTACCCAATATGGAATATTCTCTAGGTGGTGTCACATCCTGTATACGATTGCAAAAAGAATAGCCTGTTCGCTAAATAATTTCCGAGCGAATATCTAATGGCATTGATATCATTAACGTTATTATGTTTAGACATTAAACAGCTTTTTATTACTTTTTAAAAAAATAACTTGTGGTGTGCTTGATTACACTAATAAATCAGTGTCTTCTCCTATCCCTGGAGAATGTCTACTTTTTAGGATTCCAAGGTGGATATAAAAATGGCAACATCAACTGCATGAATTGCCATGTTGCCTCATTTCTTCAGCGATTAGAACAATCATTCTCTGCTTGTTTCCTTTATTAGCGAAAAAAAAATCCTTATTTCCTTTAAATGGAATATCTGGTGTGAAGTTTACAAAAAGGGAAATTGCGTTTGTTCAGCACACATGGGTCATGTCTTTTGTCGTTTATTCTAATGTAAAACCATCGAAAACTACATATCTGCAAATTCATATACGGAAACAAATGCAAGAAGGCTTGAAGCCCCCAGACTGAGGATGGAGTGTAAATGGTAATTGGTAATATGTATGTCCCAAAAATAATGGATTCGCCACTAACACCTGAAAGTATATTACGCATAATAAGATGTACCTGCAAAACGGGCTGAGCTGCCGGAAAAATGTATGTTAATGTAGTATTAGTTCAGTTGTGTCAGTGCCAAAAAACTAATAGTGAAAACCACTGCGAATACTAGACGAATAATAAAAAGTACAGATGAAAAATGGAAGCCAAATAATTTTGTTATCAATTTAAAAGGTTTTGTTTTTTAATGGAAAAGGTCACATACTCAAATAATAGAGGTTTTTTTTGTTCTTGTAAGTCTGGTGTGTAATAAAAGTTTATCTAATGTCATACACAATTTGAGCGATTCAATACTTGTAATAATTTATTTATTTGAGAAATGCCTGTAAATTGTCGACAAACATGTCAAATTCAGCCGCCATCTTGGATTTTGACTGATTTCCTGGGCCGTGGTTATTGGGGATTTTGTGATTATGTAAAGGGCATGCTCCAGTACACAATAATTATCCATTTTAAGAGGAAACTATCTTTTTTACGGCAATAAATATAGCAAAAAAGAGAAAAAAAGGGTAAAATTCAGCCGCCATCTTGGATTTTGACTGGTTTCCTGGGCCGTGGTTATTGGGGATATTGTGATTATGTAAGGGGCATGCTCCATTACACAATAATTATCCATTTTAAGAGGAAACTATCTTTTTTACGGCAAAAAATATAGCAAAATAGAGAAAAAAGGGCAAAATTCAGCCGTCATCTCGGAATTTGACTGATTTACTGGGCCGGGAATATTGGGGGTTTTGAGATGATGTAACGGGCATGCTCCAGTATACAATAATTACCCATTTTGAGAGCAAACTATCTTTTTTGCGGCAATAAATATAGCAAAATAGAGAGAAAAAAAGGGCAAAATTCAGCCGTCATCTCGGAATTTGACTGATTTCCTGGGCCGGGAATATTGGGGATTTTGAGATGATGTAAAGGGCATGCTCGTACATGTTATGTACCTATTTTTGATTGCTAACTATCTTTTTAAGACTATAAATGTAGCAAAATAGAGAAAAAAGGGCAAAATTCGGCAAATTAGGCCGCCATCTTGGATTTTGACTGATTTCTCGGGCTGGGATTAATGGGGATTTTGAGATCATTTAAATTTCATGCTTCAGTACATTATAAGAACCCATTTTGAGTGCAAACAATTTATTTTACGGCAATAAAAGCAACAAAATAGAATAAAATAGTAAAATTCTGCCGCCATCTTGGATTTTGACTGATTTCCCGGGCCGGGATTAATGGGGATTTTGAGTATGTTAAAATACACACTTTTTTGAAAATAATGCAAAAAGAATCATTTGTGTTGCAATTTTGCCGAGGTTAAGGGTATTTTTGCTCTATTTTGACTGGACTATATGAGGAAAAACATTTTATACCACCTTTCTTTTCTTAATTCCTTAGATTCTTTTGGGACATAAATTTTGGAACTTCGTCCCTGTTAAATGTATACTTAAATCAATATATTAGAGGAAAATGAATCTGCAGCATACTGATTTATAAACACCTAACCTTGTGGTTAGTAAAGCAGCACGTGCCTTCCCTTATAAGACGTGTTGGTGTGGAAAACTATAGGTGTGAAATTTGATACTAATGGTCTTTAGATAAGCTGAGCTGATCCTCTAAAGCTTAATCTATAGGAAGGCTAAGGAGAAATCTATAGCAACGCCATATAGCTTTCACTGACTACTAACCTTTCCAAGTTTTGACCATGTTAGCTTAATTTCAGTAGTCATAAAGACGTTTTTAGCACAATAAAAGATTCAGGCTATTTAGAAATTTAACATTTGTGAGCATAATAAGGATATTTCTCATAATAAAAATAATAATTATTACGTTTTACTTTCTCATATAAAGATAAAGTATTGTGATAGCGCGAAAATTTGGCTTATAAGATTCACACGTTTTGAGGACCTCTGAGTCCAAAAAAGTGGGTTTTAAAAAATGTCAGCCTGTGGTTTGACATCTGAGCAGACGCATGGAGTCCAACCACTGAGCCGATTTTGACGTAATCGGACATACACGTTCAGAAAAATCATACTCCAAGGCGAATCGAGAAATTAGTTTTAGCTCCAAATTTGGGGGTGCTACCCACCAAAAAATCTGAAAAAAGTGGAATAAATTTTATTTCTTGAAAAAAGTTTACGACGATTTTGATATAAAAGATACTAAAATGTAGATTCTAATGTATATATGAGAATTTAAATACTAATCTAACAATATGAGCCGTTTTCCCAGGAAAATTATAGTTCCTGAGAAAATAGCTTTAAACTTGTTACGAAGAGAGGTTGGGTTCGATTCCCCGCCGAGGAGAAGTTATTTTTAGAATTCATTTTGATAAAATGTTCAACAATAATGATGTACCTACGAAAATTAATAAAAAGTAAACACTAGGCTAAGAAACTATGAACTCGTATATGGGAAAGTTTGTTTGAGTTGTCTCGGACCGATTTTTTCTTGTCTAGTCTTGTTTCATTTATAAAAAAAATATGAAATGATAATATAATTCCGATTGTTTTTCTTGTTTAATTTATAGAAATATAAAATACCTACGAATATAATTTTAACAATTAAAATTGTGATTATTTAGAAGAAATTTTTAATTATGTAATAAGATTTTTTAAATTTTTTATTAGGTTCGTTAAAAATGTACGCAGACTTGTATATTCTCGTATTTTCTTTTAGGATTTATTTGTCTGAGAGAAAAAGAAAAGAAAAGTTAAATCTGAGGTGACATAGACAATTCAACGTGATAGACATAAACCATACAACTTTCTCATTGTCTAAACCATCTCATATTGTCTTCACGTCATATTCTATTTTTCAAGTCTGTTTCTATTGCCTAACTCAAGTCTCAAAGAGTTCTAACTCCACGTGCTTTCTCCACTCACGTTACTTAGTAAATTTAATTTCCAACACTTCAAAGAATGTAGCTCATCTTACAATAAAAACTCTTTTTGAAACTGAATCTAGAACAGTTATAAACTTATCTAGAACTTTTAATTTAAATCAAATCATAATTATAATTAACAAAGGGAGACAGACAGAGAAAAATAGACTCCAGCGCCGGGAATCGAACCACGGGCCTCTATATTGCCAGTATAGTGCTCTGACCAACTAAGCTACACTGAAGAATAATTTCCTCTGTCAGTAACGATACCTAATCACGAATTAAGCTTTCAATTTTCCCACAAGTCTAGGAGTCTTCATTTACGGCAATAGAACTAGACCGAGAAATATCGCTTATAATTATAAAGTACTCATTTAGTACCTGTACCTTGTACAATAAATTAAAATTTCCATTTTTAAGTTTTAGGTAGTATTCATACTACGTAAAGTTTAGAACTATTTTTTTTTCTTTTTTTTAAAGTTAACGTATTCAAAACAAAGAGAAATGACTATGGGAATTACCCGTAATAAAGTGGTCTAGTACTAGTGTCCTACTTTGATAACTGGCAGGATTTCGATTACGTGAAGGTAAAAGAGATAAAAACCGACGTAAGGAAAAGAGTTTGACGTATCGAGCAAAGGGTAGTAATATCAGTAGCCATAAATAATTAATGGAAACAGTGCTGGTCCGCAGACCTTCGGTATCGATTTGGCTTTAAAACTACGGCGTCCGCAGTCAGCTCTCTCGCTGTTCCGCCGAGATAGATTCACCTTCCTCTCTTCACTTCAATTTTCAATTCAAACTATGAAAGAATTGTAAACTGACTTTGGTTTGTAAGTCTAGAAGAAACGCATTAATTTGTGTTTCATATTTTTCAGATTTACTGTATTATTTAACTCTTATTCTTTTGTATATATAGCTCATAATATTCATTGATAATTTATATTTTGGTGCGAGAATTTAATGTTTAATAACAATAGATGGAGTTGAGGATATACTCTTATTAGAAACGTTAATGGATAATAACCACTGAACTTAATGTTTATTTGTTTTTGGCTATCGATCCTTGAAATTTAATTAATCTACGATGTAGGGCTACTTACAAAGTAGCGGTGCAAACGTGCGTTTAAATAGAACTTAAAATTAAATCGTTTCCGTAATTTAACTCTAAAATTGTTAATTTCAAAAAGGAATTGTTTGATATGAGCATTTTCAAATAGAATTGTATGCGGATGGTATAAACTTGATTCAATTATTGTTTGGCCTGAAGCATTGTTTTAACGAGTAGCCAGTGGTTGAAAGTGCTTCATCTCACTGAAGGGGAAAACATTGGGTTTGTCGAAGCCAGGTAACTGACGAAGTGCAGTGTTGTCGGATGCTAGGAAGCACCTCGTTTAGGCCTGCCGACTTCCCCCGGGGGCCTGTTTATATTTCCACTCAGGTGAGTCTGAAAGGGCTACGGCGTTTCCATGGTGATATTTCCAGGGATCAAGAACCTTTACACAAATCTAATTAACCCAGGGAGCATCCCGGTCAGATCCCCGTTCGTTACATGTTACCCCTAACTTGCCTTTCTACATAATCTTATACCAATCGTGTTCTGAATTCCACTTATTTTGGTATCACAACTTTTCCAAGAACCCCATCTAAATCTCAATGTAAAAAAACATGATATCGTTGGTATTAAAATCATTTAAGTGAGCAAATCCCAGAGTTTCTATAATATCCGCTAATCCGGAACAAAATTTCATACGTGTTGCGAGGTCTTAAGATAAAGTTGACTGATTTGGCTTGATTTGTTACTATAGTTCCTTTTATCATTATGTTAAGGTCAAGCTCATTTAGCGGTTTTGTTCTTCAATCTATTGTATTTTGCTTTACTCATAAAAATAATACATTTCAAAATGATTTTAACCCGTAGTCCTAATCGCTTTACAACAGAGCTACCAATTACACTGCATTTCTTTTTTTCAATGAACCAGCTTTGTCTTTGGATCTACCAATTGCACTGCATATCTTTCATTCAATGACCAGCTTTGTCGTTGTATCTTAATTACACTGCATGTCTTTCATTCGATGAACCAGCTTTTCCTTTGGATCTACCAATTGCACAGCATATCTTTCATTCAATGAACCAGCTTGGTCGTTGGATCTACCAATTCCACTGCATATCTTTCATTCAATGAACCAGCTTTTTCGTTGTGTTGAAGCCAGAAGAACTGAATACCATTTAATGAAATTTTGAGTTTATAAACACTTTTTCAGATAATACTTCGATTAAATCAATTTAGGATCACTTCACATAGTTCCTATATCTACGGGTAGTACAAGTTTCGGAATTTTGTATTTATTTTTGAGATTGATTTCATTTAGTTAATTTTAATTCTCAAGTTAATCCAACATTGTTTGGCATTTAGTAGGGTACAGTAATAGATTTAAATTACATTTGTGAAAGAGATATCTGAGAGAATGAACATAATTAAGTTGATTAGGAATTAAAGGGTGAGCAGTAAGCACATTGTTTGAGGTAGTTTGTATCAAACAAAAGAGAAATTTAAGTAAATTCTGTAATTAGTTTAAAACATGTATATCCATTCAAAGTTAATGAATAAGGTATTTACGTTTGTGTAGGGTTTCATTATATAATAAGTTGGTGTTTTTGGTTAAACTTTTTATTAAATGGATCAATTCTTTCTTAAAGAGAAACTTTTTTAAAGGGGAAAAAGAAAGACTTAGACTTTTTATCATTCCTAAACTTATATCTTAATTGCTATCTTCGTATAGTAAGAGAAAGAGGGGGATATGTTTAAATGAGTGTAGAGGAAAAAGGGGTAGTTTATTATCTTATCAATCTAAGTTTTATTTATTTCTGATTCAAAAGTTTTAAATACTAATTACTCATTTTTCCATTATTCCAGTGATAAGATGTGACACTAATAGACAAACTTTTAATGTATGTACTGTTCATACATTACAAATAGTAATTTTTCTTGTACAATTTGATTAATTACATCCCACTAGGATACTCTACTATTAAGTGGTGTTTTAAACCTAGAGTGCTTGTGGTATTTTAAAGTGCTTACACTTAACACAATTTTCTTGTTATTGTTTTCACCCATTATATTTTTGCACGTGTGCATTGGTTGAACAAAAGTTAAACAAGTCACACCCTACAAGTACGCGGAGTGAAACCACACGTGCTGGTATATGGGCGGCAGCAAGTTACTTTATACCCTTCTTACTTATAGCGAGGGCGCGTCAATGGGAGCCCTTTTGCCTAAAATTATTATTAATTGACTTCCATGTCCCTCGGGGAGCTCTCCTATGCGGCGTCCTTCTCCCCTAACTCTAGAATATTCTCCCTAAATTATAAAACGCAATCCTATGCCACCAACCAACAAGAGCGTGCTCTAAAAAAAATTAATAATCCCTAACGTCCCACCATTCAACGATAATTATTATAGAGCTTTCCCGTAAAAATTAAGAATAATGTGTGTCACTCAAACATATATATATGTTTGAGTGTGTGTGTGCCAGAGTATTGCAGTATTTAATTTAAGGATTAAATATTTTATAGAATAATAGAGTTGCAATTTTGTATAATTTGTGGATCACTTTTTTGCAAATGTTGTACATTTATAAAATGATATTATATGTATTAATATGGTTTAAGGTGCCTACTTAAAACTATGGTCTAACCATCAACTAATCTGTTCTATTTCCAGATTGGTTAGAGGTCAGTCGCTGCTAGGGCTGAGCCATTTATGTCGATGTATCCGATCAAAGAACATCGATTTTGACCCGAAGAAACTTTGAAATTAAAAACATCGACTAAAAGACCACGACAACTACGAAATTGGCGAGCTTTTCTGCTTGAGATAACATTTTGGGAGAAAAACAACCTTTATTTTCTTCTTCTTCCATTGCTCCTCGGGTTAGAGGTTAATTTCGATGTATCGAATATCGATTTATCGGATCAGAAACCATCGATGTTGACCCGAAGAAAGATCGAAAAAAAAGTAGAAATTGGTGAACGTCTCTACTCGAGGTAAAATTTTGAAAGGCCAACGACCTTTTTTTGGTTCCTTGGGTTGAGTGGTGGATTTATCAAAAACATCGATGTTTAGCTATCGAAGTCTCCACCCTAGTCGCTGCTTATATAGCGTCATTAGTTTCTATATAGTAGATGACTCAAGAGGATGACTCCAAATCACCTCAAACAAAATAGACTTTCTTTGGACTTAGTGCTCCTTAGTAAAGATGAAGAATGGTTTCTTGTGTTGGTGACAGTGACTTAGTTTTCATTCGTTCAACATAAACAATGAAAAATTATAAGTTAAAATGCCATTTTAATCGTCAAAAAAGGTCAACACTAGCCTAATTGAGGTTTTATTTAGCCGTAATCGATAGTGCTTATCTGTATATTGCCTACCATTGTAAAGTCCAATGGCTTAGAGTTGCTTACTTCACCGGCCCTTCAACCTAAAAGATTGGAGTCCCCTGTATAGTAAAACATGTATACATTGTATACAAGATTATATTATATTAAAAGTACCTACAAGGCTTCCCTCATTCTTTTATTGCGTGAGCTAAGAGGATTCAGTGTATTGCTGGGCTATATTATAGTATTTTATCTTTTTACTGTTTAAACTCATTTCCCCCATAATGAGAAGTGTCATACTTTTAGTTTTTGTATGAATGTTAACTGAAAGTTAATTTGATTTTAGAGAACTTACGAATGCAGCATTCTACAGGGCTACTTTTATTCGGATTTTTTTTTTTTTTTTTTAACTTTGGATGTAAAAGAAGTTTGTAAAAACATCTGGTTTTTAATTAAAAAAAAATGGTTGTATAATATTATTGCTCCCTCTTTTAACATGGATATGTTTTAGCTTTGGGTTACATAAGATATTTCCGTCACGCACAGCGACATGAAAAATGTAACGCTCTTTAATATCGTGCCAGGAAGTTAGAATATTATAGGAGGTAGATTGGTTTTCACTTTTATTAATTGTAGTTCTATTGATTTCGTCGATAAAAGTTCTAAATTCAATATATTATATCAGAGCTACTACCGAACCAAATGGTGATCAAAATAGATTAATATTTCATGATTTCACACCTTAAGATCTATATACTATAACAATTAGATAAATGTATTTATTTATGTATTTTTCTCCTCTTCATATAAAAACATATCGATGTGTTGATTGAATGCTCAAAAACTTATCCACGATTGATTTTTCACTGGTCTTAAATACAAAAAGAAACCTTATATAACAGCTCTGTCTGTCTGTCTGGCTCTGTCTGTTGCTTGTTATATTACTATTCTTTCTGTGATCTTAACTTTTTTGACATTACAAACCTTAATACATTTTTACTACGTTTTTATTAGCTTGTTTTCTTGTTTGTTTGTTTCTTTGTCCAGTACAAATCTTGCAATCAATTTTTAACTAACTTCCCGAGTAGCTCGACATTTGAAACTTTTAGAATAGCTCAGAACACGATGACAATGCATCATTTTAATGCTTTTAGCCATTTTTCAGCAACATTTAATTCGTTTCAGCAAATTGTGCTGTATGGAAAGTTAGTTCGGAAAAAATCCGCAAGTTATTTTATTCATTTTGAAAGGTTTCAAATTTATGATTTATGACAGAAAATTTAAAAACGTAGTATATTAAAAGTTCTTTTTATCTTGTAATTATTTACACTCATATTAGCTATTAATTAATAACGGTTATCATAATATTTTTCCTCATTTGGTCAAAATAAAGTTGCTTAAACATGTATTAGTGACAGTATTGACTGGTGTCAGTCGTATGAATTAATTGATTGTATGAAGACCAACAGATCATTACTCTGGGGCACGTGCCAAATATTTAGATTTATTTCTACAAGTCTATATGCATATAAATAACTTGGTACTAAATCATCTATCTTGTCGAGGCTACGAATCTGTCTGTTTATCTTCACAAATATGATCTTATAAAGATCTGTTCTTCCAAAACTATTTTAAAGAAAGATATTCATAATTATCAGTCATTTTGATTGTAGTAAAATTAATTAAATCAAATACGTTGATGTGTCAACATAGGTGATTAATTGATTTGGTGAATAATGTTAGTGATTGATGTAACTGTGACGTTTAACTATTGGATCTAATTTGCAAGGCTAATCAATGTCACTCTACGACGTATGACAGGAAATTAGATTTGATGATGTCACCAAGTACAGCTATTACAAAGTTTAGATTTATAAGTCAACAAACAAACATATTTTGTAATTGAATCAAGGTACTTTTATAAATAACCTTATTGATTTATGATTTTAGTAACATTGTAAGAAAAAAAAAAAAATTTTTTGCTTCTGAGCTTACTGATGTTAAAGGAATCTTATGAGATCGTTCTGGAAAACGGACATTTTTGGTATTAGATTTCAAAAATGCCCAAACAGAAATCTGTTTCACACATCTGGAAACCTTTTTGTGTCTCGCCTCTGTGTCTCGCCAAATTTTTGCGAACTAATTAAATATTTTATAAACATCTCGTCCTATAATAATGAAATTTGGTTGGTAGGTCATAATTAGCGTTTTGTTAGTCCCATACAATTTTCAACCTCCTGCGCCCATTCGTTTTTCATTTACATGGGCACAAACATGAATTTATCTACACTCATATTATAGTGGCTTCAAAAGTACTCATCTGATTTTCTGAAATTTGGGTCGTTTGTCGAAATTAGCCCGGAGATTACCCTAGATTAATTTAAACTGTCTGCGCTCTTTAAATTTAGCTAACTCGATACTTAATTTATATGTAAAATCAAAACAATTTTAACAGATTTAAAAAACGGTGGATAAATTGAATAAATTTGACAATTGGTAGCAAAAGCATACAAAATATGACACACTAATTGGCAGAATATTTTATTAATTAACAATGGGGATTGGGATACTCCCAAACTCGCATGGATTGGGATACTCTCAAACTCGCATAGATTGGGATACTCCCAAACTCGCCTGGATTGGGATACTCCCAAACTCGCCTGGATTGGATACTCCCAAACTCGCATGGATTGGGATACTCCAAAACTCTCCTGAATTGGGATATTCCCAAACTCAACTGGTTTGGGATACTCCCAAACTAGCCTGAGATATATGTTTATATTGATATAGATTTATATTTATTGTACAATCTCAATATGATTGAGGTGGGGTTGTTTTTCTCTTTTATTTGTTAATAATGCAATGATAATTTTCAGCTCTGAAATATTACATTATTAATTTTAATTTTGTAATTGATTCCATTTCCAAAGTCTGATAATTGTTATTAGTAATTTATCCAATTGTTATATTAGCTATTTGTTCTTAAAATTGTTTTTTTTCCCTCTCTCAATTCCTTAGCAAGATTACGAGAAAATGAAAGGTCTTACTGAAGATTAAGACTTTCTGTATTACTCGTACAATGTGAAAAGCAGAGAGAGAGAGAGATATTGTTCTTTAAAAGACTACATCCTCTTTTGACATCTATTTAATTGGCTGATTTTTATCTGGCCAAGACCTGTCAAGGATTTATTTTGTCCTGGACCCTCTTTCACCAGATAAATCATCTTGTAAAGAGGCGACCACCAGGTGGAAGTGAAAACCCCATTATGTCATACTGTTTGATTTGGTTCGGGCTTCGGATCCTTTAGGAAATTGAATGATGTTATCACTCTGTGGTATTGACATGAGATTTACTCGTCCATTTAACGACTAACGACTCTTGTGGAAACGGCTTTACAAATTGATTGCTTCGAGTCTCTAAACATAGAGCTCTTAAAAAATGTAAGCTAAAAATTGTATTTGGTAAAAATTATAAATCAATCTCAGGCAACTTAGTCGAACTTATATGGTTTCATAGTTGAAGCGAATCTCTTATACTACACTTTGCATTTTTTGCATGCATACTCCTCCTGAACGGCTAAACCGATCTGCTCAATTTTCGGTACAGTCATAGTGACCAACGACCAACCTCAGGGTACGGGGTAAGAAGTACAACAGTTTTCTCATGAACGGCTGAGCCGATCCACACGAAATTCGGCACGGTCAGACGGTCATAGTGACCAACTACAGGAAGGTATAAATCTGAAATGGTCCAAATTGGTACACGGGGGTACGGGGTACAAAAGTTAAAATAGTATGTGCCCTTCAAGATGCATGTCGTTGGAAAGCTCTTTAAGAGTACAGTTATTGTTGTTATGTTAACTTTTTTCATATTTTCATTTATGAGGGGTCATTCTATTTGGTAAAATAGAAAAAAATGAAAAATAAATAAATATGATTAAAATGCTCAGCTCAATATTGCATGCATTGCACACCTAGTAAATAGAATGAATTAAAACTTTATTCTTATAATTTAGAGATCGGCAATGATAAATTTAGAGCTATTCTATTAATTATTGTCCTATATAAAATTCAAATTAAATAAATAAGTTAAACAAGTAATTCTTGTGAGTTCAAATCCTAGAGAGCTCAGACTTATTTTACACTGTTAATATGATCACACCGTTGTATGTGTAAAGCGGTCGATACCACATCCTGTAATAATCTTATATTGTGTTGATGCGACGTAAAATATATAAGATTTACTAGGTTAGTTTATTTTAAAATTCACTTCAAACACATTACAATAAAGACGTAAATACACTGAGAGATGTGAATATATTACGTATATATAATATACTCGTAAATATATAATCCGCATCTCTGCCTAATTGAATATGACCTATTTAAATTTTATCTACCTACAATTTATCTATTGGCTTCTTACTGGTAATTTATAATACTTAAGAATTAAAATAATGCCAAGTAATAAGAAATAAATTAAGTCGGGGGAAAAAATAAAAGCGACACTATATCAAAGTAAAGATACTTTTTCATAGAATGCTAATTAGTCTGATTGGCTTTTGTGTCATTTCTTAGCTTGGAGTTTATTAGTAGAAGTGACTTTTTTGTGTTTTAGAGTATATTATAGAAAATTTTCTGATAAGATAAAAGGGTCTTCTTGGATTTTTGTATAGGGAAGGATCGTGGATAGGATAGGTTTCGTAGCATTAGCAAGGGTTCCGATTGTCATTTAGGAGAGAAACCGGAATCCCTGAATTATGTATGATTTGTTTTGCACTAGACCGAGTTATACAAGCAGCTCTGCACAAGATCTCGTTCGGGACAGTTTCAAACCTACATAAGGGGGATTTTGAAATTGCTAGAAAGGGTGCCTTTCTCGAAGGGTTTTCCTTGACATTTGGGAACAGGATCTGAAAACATTTAGGGACTAAATCTGGTTCTATAAATCGAAAAGCCCAAAACCTGACTTGAATCTTATTAAAAGGCCCTAAAACCCTTTAGCGGAAAGTAAACATTACGCGGTTTTCGTAACTCTCAAATGATTGTATTTTGTGAACGATCTCTGAAGTACGAAGCCAAATAAATTTGATTGGTATATTTACATAGTCCTTAAATGTTTTTACCTCAAATGTTTATTCATGTTTTTTCCTGTACAACCAAAACCGCAGCTGGGGTACAATCAATAATCAATATCTTCCATGCTTCATGACCTTGTGAATGTTTTAAACAAAGTGTATTCATGAAACAATCAATATTTTAATCTACCATCCTTTCATTATCTAGAACCATGAAAAAATTGAATTGCGAGTGAAATGGAAAATCTTTGATCCGAGCTTTGAAAATTATTTATTCATATTTTCTTATGATGTCGAGGGAGCCAGCGTGAACGTGTGGGTTAAATACTTACCACGTCTGCTCGGCCATCACTGAATCGTGAGCGGTACGAGATGGGGTTCGATTCCTCGTCGTGACGCTCTTATTTATATGGCTCACTATTGATAACATCATACTCGCTTCGGCGGTACAATGTAAATATGTATGATGTGTGAAGTGGCTGGAACTCTCTACCACGGGTATAGTAAAAAGGGCCTAAGTGATGGCCTAATTGCTAGGTTCCAACAAGTGGTTCGTCGACCCATCTAGTACTACTAGGACGTTACTACTACTTCTTATGATGTCTTATGATGAACAAATTAAAATATTACGTTTACATAGGTTCTTACTGATAATATAATCAGTAATTAAGTTTAGTTTGTTACTAAATATTTTTTGAATTTACTCACACTGATAAAATGCTTCGTTCTTAATCGAAAACTTCAAAAGAAATGAACACAAACTGAGTTTTTGTTCACTTTTCGTACTTTAGAGCTCATGAGATAATTTAGATTTGCTTATTAAAAGATAATTAATACAAATTTATGGATATAAAGATACAGTAGGACAATAAAAGGAAACTTTTAATCCTTTACATTGGAACTCCAAACTTTTGGTAATTCATATTTTCCTGTCCTCTCTTTAAATTATTACCTTAAAAGCGGAGATACTAAAAGTTCATATTTGTATATCTGGTAAGTATTAAATTTTACGAGAGTATAATAAATTTATATCTTCTCCTCAATAAATATGCATGTACATGTACAATTGTACAACCTACAAAGTTAATAATCGAATAAACCTGACTTATTTGTCAGAATTATCAAGGATATATTATTTTAATGAAATAAATCTTTATTTGTTTATTTATATATTTTATTTTCAAGTTGTTTTTCTTGTTTTATTTTTTTCAGATTTCTGGAATGGAGAATAGATACTCAGCTTTGCCTCAATTAACCCACTATATCGACATTAAGCAACATTGTCTGCTTTATTTGAAGTACAAGCTAGCTATTTGTAAGTCTATACTTTATTTTATTTTTATTTATTTAATTTTTTTGGCATAATCTCTGCTTAATTTGTAATACAAGTATTAAGTAGGCTCATATGACAACTAATTAATAATTGAATAATTAAAGTAGTAATAAATAAAAAATAGTCTGCCAATTAGTGTGTCACATAACTTCCTCGCGTCCTATTTCGTATAACTTAAAGATTACTATGCTTTTACAGCCTATTATTGTCAAATTTATTTAATTTTTCCCCTGTTTTATAAATCTGTTAAAATTGTTTTGAATTTTACACTAATAGAAAATCAATTTAGTAAAATTTAAAGAGAGAAGATGGTTGAAATTAATCTGGGGCTATTCGCAGACTACTTTCGACAAATAAAACAAATTTTATAAAAATCAGATGAGTACTTTGGAGATATAGATGTAAATAAATGTATTTTTGTGCGCATGGGGAAGAGAATCAAATAAGCGCAGAAAGTTAAAACTTATATGGGACCGAAAATGGACTAATTTAAAAACTATACAAATTTATTATCGGATGAGCAGTTTTTAAAAAATGTTGGTTTGCAAAAATTGAGTGATAGACCGACAGACGGACACGGAATCAAAATTATTTCCTGGTGTCTGAAACGCATTTCTGTGTTGGAATTTTTCATATTGGAGACACAAAAATTTCTCGCTCTTCAGAACGATTACATAGCTTCCCTTACCTTCGTTAAGCTCGAAAGCAAAACAATTGTTAGAATAAAGATTGTTTACGAAGCATATAATCTCTTCAATTATTCATGCCTGGCTATAAATAGGTCAATCTTGGATAGAGTTATCTAAATCGTATAAATTTGTTGAAACTTGAAATCGATATTTTTGTAACATTCCCGTCTTTTCACCTTATAAAATAAGAGAGGCGTCACAATACTGTCTTCACTTCGACTGGTTTACAATACATGGGGAATGTTATACCCTGGTACTTTGTTGCAACTCATGCCGAAGTCGTTTCTTATCGATCCAGAGCCTCCACTAATCCGAACAAAGGGTTTGTCCTGTGACGTCACCCAACCTACTAATCCTAAGATACCATGCTTCTGCACGTCTCAAGATAAATTGGTTAGACGTTGGTAATTCCTTTCAGTTTGAGGGTGGATTCTACGATGCAATTAACTATTAATGAACCCCGAAAAAGGAGAGAGGATTTAATATGACTTTATTATTGTACGTTTTGAGACTAATAAAAGTCTAGTGTTTTATATCTGTGAAATGTTATTTCATTTTGAGCTGTTTTAATTGTATTTGTATCTAATAATTTTTTTTATGTTTTTATGCCATAGTATGTATAGTATGTAAGCTGTTACTCAATTGATAAATATAAAGGTTTTCCGTGTATGAAGTTTTTTTTATGTATTTATAAGAATATCGTAAACCATAAACAAAGACTATCATATTAATATTCATTCGATAAAAAAAAATCCTATTTTATCCTATTTTACTCATAAATGAATCACCCTTAATATGAGTATTACATGATGAATTAAACATAGTTGAAATTCGAAAATAATGTATGTCTTTTTACAAAATATCATATGCTGCACGAACTTTTTAATAGGTAATTTATGAGTGCCTTTGTCAATATTTTGGCTTTCGAGCTTACCGAAGGTAACGGGAGCTATGTGATTGCGGTCCGAAGAACGAAAATGTGTTAGGTCCGATTTAAAAAGTTCCTGGACTTGGACAAAAGTCCTTTTTAGATATCAGGGAACATTTTTGGTTTCGTTTCTGTCTGATGGTCTGTCGCTCGATTTTTGTGAACCGCAATATATCTTAAAAACAACTTATCTGATTTTATTAAGATTGTACAGTAGGTCATAATTAGCCCATTGTAGGTCCCGTATAAGTTTCAACCTTCGGCGCCATTTTGTTTATCGTCCACATGCTCACAAACATACATTTATTTACACCTACAAAATCAAAACCACTTATCTGGTTTTTATAAAATTTGGATGGTTTGTCGAAACTAGCCTGCAGATGGCCCCAGATTAATTTTTAGCAGTGTGCGCTCCTAAAAGTTTACTAAACTGATCTTTAATTAAAGTAAAAAATCAAAACAATTTTGACAGTTTTAAAAAACGCGGGAAAATTAAATAAATTTGACAAAAATAGCTTAGCACATTAATTGGCGGAGTATTTGTGGAAGAAGATGTATCTTGTGGATTCCACTTGTCCAAAACCATTGCTTGGTGTTTTAGAATATTTGTTCTTAATTAGAGTGCGGGACTTAGTAGGTACATAGTTCTAGTGGCTGATATGTCGAATGTATGTAACATATCAGGCAAAGTAGTACAGTAAGTATGTATCTAGTCAATTAGAAGGGGTTAGTTTGATTAGGCACCACCGTGCATGATTGGATCCGGTCTAGTTGATTCGGTCTGGCCAAGTTTCATTGTGTACAAATTACAAGTTGATAGGATCGAAGGGCTAGATTCCCTCCACCGTTCTGGTTCCCTCCACCACCATTAGTCCGATTATGAAAATTGGACCTATGGGAGCCAAACCCTACTGACAGATGGTGCACATCTACAATAGTAGGGTGCATTGATTTTTAAATTTGTCTCATTTATTTCCCTTCTGTTGTTTGTAATGATTATTAGAGACTATTTAGGTTGTAGATATCTTGTTACCGTATAATTCCTAATTAGTATTATGTTAAATAATGTATATATTTGCATATAATACATAGTTATTTAACTGATCTCCCTTTACAGTTATTTTAAATCAATAAGAAAAGTCTACGAAGGTCTATCGTCTTGATTAAGCAATTACGAATCAATAATATTAACTTTAATTAAATTAGTTAAATTCTTTAAAGTTGGTTATATTTAAAATAAGTAGCTTCCTCGCGTTCAATTACTGGTCACATGATTATAAATAAAATATGATGATATATTTTTATTTTTTTAATAGTGATAAGTGTATAATAGTGTATGTTTATTAGTTTTAATAGTGATAGTGTTAATTTTATTTGTGATAATGAAAAGTATAAGGTTATGCGAATGCACTATAGGAAGAAATAAGTGAAGAAGCTTGTTTTAATAGAATATTTGTGGGATATCTCTTATTTATGTGTATACCTACACCTGTACCCACACATTTTAAAAATGTAGCGACTTAAAAAATAGGGTAAAAAACTAAAGGGTTAACTTTTTTTCTTTTTGTCACCGTTTAGGGTATCTCATAAAAGGGTATTTCGAGCTGATTTCGATTAATTTTAAGTTTTATTTACTCTTTTTATAGATATTATTATGCTCTTTCTCTTTTCCATGTATGTATATGTTTATAGTCCAAAAAATAGTGTTTAGTGGTTTAGTGGCAAAAAATACTTTATCAGAAGTTTGTTTATATGTTTTGAGAATATCAGACCTATAGGATAGTTCAAAGTAAGCTTAATAGCATTTTAAAAGCCCCATCAATAGGTACTACTTAAACAATACATTGTTGTTTACGGATCCTCGCTAGATCTGTTAATTTTTCTTTTTTTTTACGCCTCCATTAACAGTATTTGGTTATTAAAGGATGAGGTATCCTGCCAATTTACACATTCCTTTTTTTATGATAATTTTACTATATGGTCGTAATGTTTAAAAGCATTGCTTAATTCTTTGCTCTATCTCTCTTATCTTTTTAAAATATATATGCGTATTTGTGTACATTATTTGGCAATGAAATACTTTTTTAAAAACACAATTGTACATTATTCATTGAAAACAAACAACGTTATTCTTATAACGTAAGAATAAGAAAAAAGACAATTTATAGAAATTCGCAGATTGCGGTATTGTTTTACAGCAGCACCAGTGGGATTTATATGCATAAATTGATTGCTGTGTATTGTCTCTTGGGCTTTTCTTTGTTCTTTTAAAACTGGTTTCTTTTTCTTTTCGTTTTTTTCTCTAAAAATAAAAGACCTTGTTTTGGAGGATTCCCATCTTAATTTTCTACATCGAGTTCAATCTATTTAGACAACTTTTTATATTTTCTTTTTTTGTTTCTCATTCTATTTAATAGTGACTTTATTGATAAATAAAATCGTTTTAAAGTTGATAAAACAAGTGCCTCTTTATTTAAATTGAAATGTTTTTTTTACTAAGTGAAATATTATCACTTTAAAACTAAACAGAATAAGAAAGACTTAAGTATTCTTTATTAAAAATTTAAAAGAAAGATCTTATAGTTAGAGAGAAAAAAGTGTTCTTTTTTTGCGTTCTTGCCTTAACAGATACTTTTTTTTTCAATAGGGTCGTTTATTGAAGGATTTAATTTTTTATTATATCGTCTTTAAAGGCCATTCTAACTCGCTGAAATTATTATCACTGTTCTAAAGTTAACGATAAAAATTCAGTTATTTCAGTTAGCTATCGAAAATTCCTTTAAAATAATTCACTATGAAAAAAAAATCTTTCTTAATTAAATCAACGCCTATAAATATAGTTATATACCGACATTTGTAGTTTTACATGCTTCTAGGAAAGATTTTTAACAAAAGTAAAAATAATTCAATATAATTTACAAATATATAAATTTCCCAAAACCCTTCACTGTTATTAATTAGAGTGGGACTTACATATACATATATGTAGTATTTATTCTGAGAACTTTAAATAAAATTCTACAAAAAATAAATTTATTTTGATATATATTTATTTTCAATTTCATTATTATTTTTCATTTGTCATTTTAATCTTGGTTGAATTCGAGCAACAAAAATTGACTTATACTGTTTATCTCTGTTATCGAATTTTCTTTCTACGAAATAAGAGGAGGGTGTCAAGTTGAAAGACGCCAATGACCTCCCACTCAAACTAAAGGGTCATAGGGTTGGCCCTAGATATTATAATAGTTATCGGGTAAATCGGGTTGGCGTCATATTATATTTATAATTTATTCCGTTTTAAGAATTAAATATTCTTATCTCCTGTTATACATTTTGGTTTATTTGAATGTACAAATGGAATTTTCATAAATAATACCATATTTACATATTTCATGAATCAAATTTGACTTAAATTTCTACTTATTTTCTTTCATTGTCGGTATCTTTCTTTGAAAAATAAATTATATATTGCTTTAAAATGGGATTTTTGAAATTTTATAATTTGGAATTTAACTTAAGAAAATAATGATGCCACGTGAAAACATTAAAGTATATTTGGAGCAGAATGCATAGTTAGCACTAATAATGTGATTGTAGTTAGAGACAATTTAAAAAAAGCTTTAATGTGTAGGGTATCAGTGATTGATAAATAAAATATTTAAAAAATCTGTTCACATAGTGCTGAACTTTCTCTTATGCATATAATTTCGTCTAGAGTTTTCTATTTGTTAGTTGATTCGGGGTTTCGAAGTAATATTATTATTAAAGAACATTTTATCAAAATATATATGATGAATATTTCCATGATGGATAATTTAGGTGTAAGAAAAGTGAAGATGAAGATGGAAAAATAGGTTGTTTAGAAACGTGTCGATCCTAACTAAGGTCATCTTCGGTCTTTATTAATTTGAAGACATTAATCTGTCTCTCTGGGAAAGCGTCATAAATTAGTCATTATCTTAAATTTTAATTTATTTTTAATTTATAGCAAAACATTAAAAACAATTAAATAATAAAAATTATAAAAACAATAACATGACAGCTACTAAAAATTAACAATAAAAATTAAAAGGACTTTGTGTTCATAAACTTATAAGTTTATATTTTAATCAAAATATATAGTACAGTAGAACCCCAGAAATCCGAAACCCGCAAATCCGAAAACCCCGATATTCCGAACAACTTTTGGGGTTGGAAAAAAAAAAAAAAAAAAAAAAAAAAAAAAAA
>KZ651039.1:476918-500043 GCA_001010745.2 Gerris buenoi
ATAAAGGAATAATTTATATAAAAAAAAAAAATAATAATAAAAATAAATAAAATAGACTGCCAATTAGAGTGGCATATAGCTTCCTCCCATCCTATCACGTAATTTATTGATTTTATGCTTTTACAAATTATTGTCTAATTTTTTACGTGAATGAAAGTATGAATTTAACAAAAGTTAATGATCATAGATAATCGAAATTAATCTGGTGCAATCTGCGGTCTTCTTTCGAAAAACTATCCAAATTTCATAAAAATCAGAAGAGTACTTTTGAAGATATAGTTGTATGTAAATGTATGTTTGTGCGCATGTTGAAGGAAACAAAGGGATGCAGAAGGTTAAAACTTATAAGGGACCCACAACGGACTAATTACCCATAACCCCTGCTATACAAATTTCATTAAAATCGGATGTTTAGTTGCTAAGATATTTTGGTTAGCAAAACTTGTGCGACAAACAGACACAGGACCAAAATGGTTCCCTAATGTCTGAAATGGATTCTGTCTTGGAATTTTTGAAATCAGAGACATATAATATGTTTGTTCTTCAGAACGATCACTTATTTTCTGCTTCTGTTACCTTCGGTAAGCTTGAAAGCAAAATTAGAAAAATAATACAATGAAATAAAAGTAAATGAGATACTTAAAAATTATTATTGTACTTAAAAAATCGATATAAATAAATGAAAGTAGGTAGATAGTGGAAAGGAATACAGGTGTTTAAAAAGTTCCTTGGGCACGATCACTGCAGGCGTCGTGGAGGATTGTCTGATATAGATTGGAAAGAAAGAAGTTACACTAGAGAATTAGAAATGTCTATTATGGATTCGTGGATTGTGTGATAGTGAGATATGGATAGATTTCGAATGAATGGAATGTTGACACATCATTATAGAGATTGTGAATGGAAGTATAGAATGGTGCATTAGTGATACTTTTTAGTTTCCTGATCATGCTAAATAAGAATACAGTAAACTCAACATCCGAAAACTCAAACAATGGTGTTTTCAGAATAAATTTGGCAGGAATTATAAAAAATATATATATTTTTATTAAGATAATACTTGGTAATATATTATATGAAATTAATAAAAACTAGATTCCTCAAGGATATGGTAATAGGGTTTAAGATAATAGGATTAAGATTTATATAAACTCCATGATCAGTTTCCAAACTTGGCAAATCGGCTTATCAAAACTACTAGAAGAGTTATTTAGCTGCAGTATCAAGAAGTTTACACACAATAAATACAAATACAAATATCAATAAAATAAATATTTTATATACATATAGTTACATAAATATAGCATGATGATAAAGATACTTGAGTTGTGGAGTAAATCCATCAAACTTAAAAAGTAATCTGTCTTATACTTCGAGGAAATATGAAATACTTTTATATTTACTTGAAAAAAGTTATAGCAAAGTTTTTGTTACGAATAAGTTGCTATTTAATAATAAACTTTCTAACACATAAAACATCATCCATTTGGAAACCTGATAGCGTATTCTGCGACTTAAAAAGTTTTCTATTTTCATCTGACTTAATCAATATACTTATTAATTTGTTAAATAGAAACTTAACATAGTTTGACCATTCGTATGAATTTCATGGAGCACTTGCTTTTAGAAAATATATTGATAACTTTACATTATACCTTTTTCTCTACTTTTGTTGAGAAAATATTGTGATAGTGCTTTTAATATTAATGTATCAGTTTACATTTAACGTGTACATTTAAATTGTTTGATGTTTGTGTGATTTTAAATTGTTTTTTGTTTACATTTAAATTGTAATAGAAGTGTAATATTTATCGTTGATATTGTCCTTATCAAATGCTCTCGACTTTATTTAATTCACGAAAGTGATTTTTTGATTTAAAATAATAAAATAAAGTGGCAGCTTCTACCGATATTCTGTGTTACCCACTCAAAGTATAACAGCAATTGGAGTGTCAATGGAGGTAATATTTATCAAAGCGTCTTTGGACAGCTTTTATAAGGCCATTAGTGCTAATTAAAGAAAGAAGTGCTCAAATTTCGCTGGTCTCAGACTTGAAAAAGCCTCATATTTTACTTTTTATTCATTTATGTCCTCAATTTCTACTGTAATCGGCATTAATGATCTTATTAAAGGCTGATATGGAAGCTGCTTTGATAAATTATAAGTAGTATTTTACGTGGAGAGCTGATTTATTATATTTCTCCAATAATTCATCACTTATCTGATAATGAACAGCTTATAGTCTTATCATCAACTGTGTCTTTTTAACTGTTTATTTTCTTTTATTACGTCTCGGTTATCACTTTGACATTTTAATTAGATTTGATTGCTGTTTGTTTAGGCGCTTATGATGGCCCTATAATTGGCCGAAAGCTGCTTTGTAGTTTAATGAATATATTTTTTTTACTTCGACAGACTTTAATGTATAATTTGACGACTATTTATTATCATTTTTTAAACCAAAATTAGAAGTTCATCAGGCATAATCTAATTGAAAAAGTAGTGAAATCATATTCTGCAGTGTTTTAATATGACAATCTATAAACTAAAGTCGATCTTATTATTACATTACCTTGCTTTCTCTTGACAAGCAGTAAAAAAATAAAAAAATCCTTCCATCTCTTAAAAGGAGCAGACAATTTATTTGAGTTTGCTTTTACTGCATCAAACTTACGACTTTGACCTTGACTCCCTTTTTTAACCTGAGTTGTAAATAATAATTATTTACTAGACGTACTTTATAAATTCACTTTAAGTTTAGTTCTTCAAGAAAGGATTTAGTTTTTACTTCCTCGTATGAAGAGAAAGTATTTTGATCGTGCGAAAAATTTTTTATGGATTTACACGTTTTGAGGTCCCTGAGTCCAACAAAGTGGTTTGTAACAAATGTCTGTCTGTAGTCTGTGCAAATGTGTGGAGACTACCGGACCGATTTTGTCGAAATTTGGCAAAACATGTTCAGGAAAGTCATACCTCCAGGGGAAATCGAGAAATGAATTTTCGCTCCAATTTTAGGGGTGCCATTCCCAAAAGCTATACAAAATGGTAAAAAAAATATTTTCTCGAAAACGGTTCTCACGATTTTGATTAAAAAGATATAAAATTTAATCTATTTAAACACGACTCTAACGATAAAAGCCAGTTTCCCATAAAAAAAACTAGTTCGATTCCACGCCAAGGAGTAGTTCTTTTTACGATAAATTTTGTTGAAATGTTCCGTAATAATTAAATGTATACACGAAAACTAATAAATGGAAAATACTGGGCTCTAAGTAATTATGAACTCGCGTATGAGACACTCTCTAAATTGAGGCCTGGCACCGATTTTTTTGTTATCATATACATATATATTATTATTATGTAGTCTGTGTGAACTTGAAAGATGGCCCTTGTTAACGGGACTACCTACTCGGTTAAACTATTTTTTTGAGGTCGATAATATACTCATAACATTCTTCTCGTGTGCTCGAGTGAAAACTACATTTTTACAAAATATATTTAAAACTTCTTTACGGAATGAAGGTATTTATTATAAGTATGTTTCCATTAAAAAAGTCATGATTTTTTGAGGGCGTGCCCCTAAATATAGCTAATATGGCTTAACTTTTACCCAGTGTTTAGAAGCTATTGAATATTGTACCAATTTCAATAAAATCGCAGTTATAAAATTAGGCTCAGGTTTTTGACAGACACAGACCCAAACTTTTGGTTGGCCTTGAAACCTATGAAACGATCAAAGTTTCAAAATCCATTGTTTTTTTTGTGTTATTGTAATCCTTTTTCTCTATAATCTTCGAGAAAATGTAAAGGTAATTTTTAAAATGAAACATAGAGTAATTATTTTACTCGTTCATTTATTTTTTCAGCAGCTAACATTAGTTGACACATAAGAAAAGAAAAATACTTTCCTTATCAATATTTTAATCTAATTAAATAGTTTCTTATTTAAAAAAATAGAAATAAATATAATTCTTAAGTTCTCACAAATGTGATAAGACATTATGAATGTTAAATTATAGTTTTATAAAATTATCATCACGGTGTATCTATTAAAAAGAACATGTGGACTGTGGACATTTAGCCGAGTTAGTCAAAAAAAGACAAGATGCAAATTTTTATTTTTTTAATGTCAGCCATGAATTTATTTATTTATTTATTTTATTCAATTAGCTTAAAATAATAAATTATTATTATTATTTAATGAAAGAAGTATAATAAAATGAATAATGCAAAGAAAATAATAAGAAATCTCAAAGTATTAATTTACTTTTTAAGAACAGTAACATTTTTTATTCAAAATCGTGTTCGATCACTTTTATCGGTCGTACTTAGCTAACTGATAATTTTTTTTTTGAATTTTTCAATACTTTTATATAAAAAAAGACAATCTATTTACATAAAATTGTGAGATGGGACAAGAAGGTGGAGAATTGGAATAAGCTAAAAATTTAAAATGTGTCAAGCAAGATTAATGAGAGCATGTTCTTTAAGATTATTGTAACATGTGGGGTTTTTAATCCCGAAGCAAATCTACGTGATTAATTATTATTTATCCATAGTATTGAACTGGTTACTGCTTAAAAATACTAAAATATAATAAATAACACAATTATAATATTAAATATTAACTTTTCATTCATTCAAGTATTAAAACAAATAGAAATGATAAATAACATTGTAATGAATTAAGTTGAAACTTTTTTTTAATGTAATTTAAAAATAACTTGCCCAAAATAAACATTTTTAATTAGAGAGTGACAACAGCTGACTAAAACAATTGTTAGGTACAAAGTTATTTGAACTTTTAACCATCTTTGTATCGTGATTAATTATAATAGTGCATTAATTTTTTTTTAGTTGTTAATATAGTATTTGTGTATAAATATTAATTAATGTAATACATTTATAGTAAGATTTTGAGTAAATAACTGATTAATTCGTAATGATATACTTTCAATTATGTTTAAGGGCAAATAACTATGTATTTCGCTTCTTCTGGGCTATCTAAAAAAAGTATTTTCTTTTCTCAGAATTTCTGTATATAATGCCTATTATCTTTCAATATTATATCTATTTATTTCTTTACAATTTTGACTATAAACGTAACAAAATTATATAGGAACTTATTCACTGATTAATGGATATGATTTATTGTAATAAACCATATAATGAGTAGTTATATAACTATAATTAATAGTATTAATTTGTTGTATAAATTCTCGTAGTACATACGTACGATTAGTAATCGAATTTCAAATCAGCTGATATTGAAATCGTAAACTGATTTGGAAGTTAGATATTTTGATGATGTATTTGATGGAATCATATGATATAATTGTAGTTTTTTGAAGCAGTATTTTATTGGTTTTAAAGCTGGTGTAGTTATTTGTTTTTTTTTAAAAACTTATGAACTCCAACTTTGAGTCCGTTCTTATGGAGTTTGTTTTTAGTTGATAAACTTTTTATACTTATAGATATAGGGATTAAACTTATTAATTATAACGATTGACTGACCTGTCTGTCCCTTTCCTAAGGTTTTCTCCAGTCTATAAGGTCCGACGTATTGATGCTGTGCCGGATGCAAAGGATCGACCGGAGGTATCGGCGCCAGACCGCCGGCGCCGTTTTCTTTCTGCATGTTCGCCGAAATTTTTAATACCTACCGGGTTCAACTGATAACTTCAAAAAAACAACTATAAGAACATCAAAGAAACTAAGTGAAACGAAACTAAACTAAAAAACAGTGTTGAATTGGTAAAAGGTTTTTGGTGTGTTATATTTTGGAAGGGACACCCAGGCAAGGAGCCGGTTGCTCCACTGCCGCGGTCGATACTGGACTCCGCCTAGGCAGTTAAGCGCAGGCCCCATCAGACACCGCAGCGCTGCACAACCAAGCCAGTAAGAAACACAAGACTTCAACCCCCTACTAGGGGGGTTCAAGTACCACCACAACCTGCCCCATTTCACACATTTTCCCCCAATTAAACCGTTTCGCAATAACATACTTAGCCAATCTCTAGTTTCCCGATAACGATTGTTAACATCTCAAAACTTATTTTAAACTCTTTTAATGATTGAATCAGTGATAGTTTTAATAATGTTTACCAATATATATTTTTTAACTAATATAATAATCTATTATTTTTAAAAATAACAAAAAAATCTTACATAAAGCCAGAAGGGATTTTCAGTTTTTTTTATGATCTTTATAAAAACATGATCCATGTTTTCGATCTTCATTTTGACGGGTTTCAAATTTATGATTTATGACAGAAAACGTAGTTATAAAAAGTTCTTTTTATCTTTTAATTATTTTCTTTTATACCTACTATTGAATACATATTATAAGAAAATTAACGTTGTAAAAATAATAGGTGATATATTAATCTAAAATAATATAAAACACTAATACGACAATCATTAAGTAAAACTGTTTTAACATCTTTCATTTGCTCAATAATTTAAATAAATTAAAAAAACAATAAAAAAAAACAATAAAAAACACTGAATAAACTATGGTATTAGAAAAACAATGAAATAGTCATCCCTTAAGATTTTATTAAAGAAAAACTTACTGAAGAAGAATATTAATAGAACAATATAACTTTTTTGTCTTCTCTATAACTAAACAACAAAATCTTTAGTTCAGCATTCGACCACAAAAAGCACTGGCATCATTTTACAGATTCAATGAGGTATACCTATATCAACATCAACAAATTTAATAAATTTCCCAGTTTGATATTATTAAAATTGGATAGAGAAATTGGAATAGAGAATTGAAGAATATATTATATATATATTGAATAATATATGCGCTTCCATAACTAAACTTAATAAAGAAATCTTGTTTTTCTTCTGTCTTGAATAGTTTGAAAACCTGGAAATATTGTTTATAAAAGAAGTAAAATTAATTAAATTAATAATTTAGATATACATGTATTTAGACAAGATATTATATCTACATGAAGACCAACAAATCAAAACAAACATTCATTTTTATTGGAATAAATGTGGTTTCCTTAGCTTAGCAATAACAAATCAATTTGAAGTGAGTCATCGCCGTCGGGACACTACTCGATTATGTAACTGATATGTAAAACAAAACGCTACATTGGTATTTTTTAATATCTAAGGAAATATAATTCAAATTGACCCCCGCTTCTAGTAAATACTTTTCTTTTAATTATCTTAAAACATGCATCTTTTATATTCGTCGTGGCTTATTTCTTTTCTTGGTTCTCATATAGGTTAAAATTGTTTGGAAAGGAGTAAAAACATATATGTATACATTATATACTAGTTTATAGTTTGGGCTTCTTTATTCTTGTACTTCTTTTGTAATTGGTTTAGAATTTTTCTATAGGAGGTAATTTATAACTTCTTAAATTGACTTATTTTTATCTTAAATTAATCTTATAACTATAAATTTTACTCAACAAATACACTGTTCTGTTGTGATCCTAGAATGACATAAAATTGCAATTTAATTTTGATTTTAGCTACACAGTATTCAAAATTTTTTAAAACGTTTAAGGCACACATATTCATATTACTATCATATACTTGATTATCAGACAGCTTACCAAGCTGCCAAACTAGTTTGACAAGTACATACGGTATATTGACAGTAGTTTCACATTAGATACGGAATGGAAGAAGTTTGAGAGTTGGAAGGCTTGATGTGGTGTACTGTACATATGGCAACTTTAGATCAAACTTGCTTGTCAAACAAGTTTGATCGTGTGAGCGGACCTTTACGAAGATGTTCTTATAACAATTTTAATGTTTTAACATCTGAAACAGACCGGTTTTTGATAATCAACTAAGTTTAAAGTTAAATAAGAAAGTTTTAATAAAGCTACTTGACAAATTTTATTAGATAAATTATAATAACTAAATGATCCTTTAAACATTTTAAAAAAATTCTGGTCCATGTACTATTAGTTTTGGATTGACGTTGCTCATACTTAGGATTATAGGCCTAAAAATTATTATTGTCCGATCATAAACATACAAATGTCAGCTAAATTAATATATTTTTTGTTGAGAACAGTCTGAAACCCAAATTTGTCCAGATTATTTCTTTAGACCAATTTGTCCTTAAAAATGGGTTTATAAAATAAACTTTATATTTTCTTTAATAATCCATTGTTCATGCTTCCTCTCCCTTTTTTTTTTAAAAAATAACTTTCTTTCAAATCATAACCCCTTTTGAAAATAAAAGAGTAGGGAGGAGAAAGAAAAAAGAAAATGGTAAGGGGTAGAATTCAAAAAGATAAAATCCATAAACATATTTTTATTATTGTTGAAAGATAACGAGAGTGTTAAATTTATATGTAGAAGCTCAGTATAAATAAATTTTATATTTTAATTATGGTTAAAAACTTTTGCAGCCCGAATTATTTTTGCGTCTTTTGAATATTGTTTTTCATATTAGATCGATAAATGGCTAGATTATATGATGATGTCTACCTCTAGATTCATCTGATGAATCCATGGTTTTGATCCACTGTAATTTCTACTGGATGCTGATAGTATTTGCTACAAATTAATTCAACAAATCTTAGGATTTTTTATGTATTGTCATCCTTGAAAGTGTAAACGTGAAATATTTTAGCCATCATTATGCCCAAAACTAAATAAATCACTTAATCAAATCAAATTAAAAAAAGGGCCAAAGGAAACACAGTTGTTTGACTATATTTTATTTTTATAAAAAAGGGTCTGAGCCTGACTTTAGGTCCATGAGTCCCAAATGGCCCCTTGCACCCTTCTGTCTCCCTTAAGGCCAACACCCCTCCCTTTGGAATGATATCTCTCCCTTTAGGGCGTTACCATCCACGTTGGCAATCTCAGCCCTGAAAAGTCAAACAATGCTTCGTATGTTCTGTAAACTACAACCATAGTATATTATTTTATTTGTATAATAGAGAGAACCTTTGGAAATACGAGGGGTCGTTAACCACGTTAATACAGATACGCTAATAATTTAGATGGTTGAGCTAATAAAAGCTTTTAAATAAAATGTCAACAAAAGATAGTATTTACTTAATTTAAAATGATCCAATTAGTTGGGGTTGTCACATAAAAGCTCAACAGAACCCTAAGTGAAATTGTGATTTAGCAATTTAGCTTGTGATTGAATTTCTTGTGCATTTATAACGTATAACGTTTTGGTATCAACTACTATAACTCATGTCAATAATTACTATAACTATAAAATATAAATTATAATTAAATATTTGAACCTACCTCGTAATTAAATTAAATGCTAGATACATTGTCTTAGATACATAACTTGACTGACAAAGGAATACATTATTGAGGGTTTCAATCAATCCGACCAAGTTAGTTTTGAAAATTAGCTCCTAGTTATATGCGGACAAATACAACTAAAAAATTACCTTCATCTACGATTGATACAAAATATAATAATTTTTATCTCTGTTTAGATGGTTAGAAAACGATTATTTTCGTAGTTGTACTCATATTCATTGCGCATGCGCGTTTCAAAATTCTTCTTTATTTCCGCACTGAATTAAAGAATGATTCACCTTATCGCACGATTCGCGTTTTTGTTTTTACATTCAATACTAATTTGTTACAGTCAGATTATCTAAAGTTTTGACTTTTGACACTCAGATTGGCCAACCTAAATGATGAAAAAAATAAACCTAAAATAGGCCTGTAGGAGGGGTGGGGCTGGTGAAATTTTTGTTTGCCTAGTTGGCCCGATCTTCTAGAATTCAAAATCCTGACTTCTCATTGGCTCCCTACGGATTTTCCTGCTCTGTCTAAAGTCAAAACTTTAGTTAATCTGACTGTCTGTTTTTAGTGATAAACAATGTATATTTAATGATTTTCTGTATTCATTATTAAAATCCAAGAATCGTAGATAAAGTACGGTACGCAACTCTTATAGTGCGAAAACTGCATTTTGCTTTGCTTTTGTGGTTTTATTACCCTTTTACTGCACCCGAGCGACAGGTGCAAACTCCACACTCGCATGCAAAATACTACTTTCCGCACTAGACGATTAATGTACTATTTCTTATTATCATGCAGAGTTTAAGCAAGTATAGAGTAACACGCAGGTAAAAATATTTTTTTTCCAACTCATTAAAAATAGGGTATGCACTTCTTTTAATTTCTCTAATAAATATCATGTATAAAAAGAACTTATTGTGGTGGTGCAATACTTTCTTCTTTAACTTTTACCTCTATTATCTCTTGAAGTAAATCAGACTCTATTAGTCGCTTCTCGCCTTTATTCGTGTTTTACGTTATAATACTATAAAAATATAATAAGAAGGAAAATTCCTCTAAATATTTACAAAAGTCAGATGTAGAAATTAGGTCTCAGAGAGGCTCAAATATTTACAGAATGTGCGCTCGTCTTTTTAGTCTTTTGTGCTCGGAATGTTGCAGTATTTTATGTTTGATCTTAGGACGAGAAAGAAGATTGCACGGTTAGCGAAGAGAAAAAGAGGGAGAGTAGTAGAGTTTTGGGAGCTTTGTTCTCTGAGAAGAGTGTCGAGTGGAGAAGATGGCTTGGTGTATTTAAAGCCTGTAAGGTTGGCAGTACTTTGTGTGACCAGGGATCCGTGAAGTCTTGGCCTCATCATCTCGTTCTAACCCCCTTCGTGTAATATCTCAACACATTCTCACCTTGCGCCCCACCACTTTTCCTTTTCTTACAAATATAAACTCACCCTCGCCAAGAATAAATCCATATTTCCAGACAAATAACCGTATAAAAAAAAAAAATACCTAATTCAAACGTTATAACTTTCTTTATGTGAAAACGTTTATACGTGAGGATGAAACTTTGTATCTACTCGTATATATTTATATTTAAATGTTTTATACGTGATCGAAACGTTTACTTAAGCCCTCTTGTGAAACATTTTCCTTTCCTTTCTACCCTTGGTACTTTAAGACACCCACAAATCTGAAAAAGCTTTCACTCGTTGACTGTCTCATCACTAATTCTACCACTCCTTGAGAGGTGTATTTGACGCAAGGTACCGCTCCAGTACCTTTTAATGAGAGCGTTTTTCCAAGCAAAGCACGCGTCAGACGCACACCACCCCTCCGAGAGTAACAAAAGTGTCACTCTTTTGCTTATTTCTGATTTTAAAGAGTTGTTTTGAGTCTGGAATGATTTAAAACTGATATGATCAGTGAAAGAGAGGGCGTTAAAAGTTGACTAATTCATTTTTTATTAGATAAACTCTATTGTTTACTGATCTGGTAATCCAGTAAAATGGTACATGTTACTTTACATCAAATATTTTAGTTTTATTTTTTTGGCAAGCCGTATAAAAAGCAGATGGCTAATATAATAACTAGGTGTGCAATGCTTGCAATATTGAGCTGAGCGTGCGTTTTAACCATATTGATTTATTTATTTTATTTTTTCTATTTTACAAATAACCCCTCATAAATTAAAATATGACATAACAACAATAACTGTATTCTTAAAGCGCTTTCCAATGACATGCCATGCACCTTGAAGGGCATATACTATTTTAAATGTTGTACTCCGTACCCCCGTGTACCACCGTGTACCAATTTGGACCATTTTAGATTTATACCTTCCTATGGTTGGTCACTATGTCCATGCCGAATTTTGTGCGGATCGGCACAGCTGTTCAGGAGAAAACTTTTGTACTCCGTACCCCGTACCCCGTACCCCTGTGTACCAATTTGGACCATTTCAGATTTATACCTTCCTGTGGTTGGTCACTATGTCCGTGCCGAATTTTGTGCGGATCGGCTCAGCTGTTCAGGAACAAACTTTTGTACTCCGTACCCCGTACCCTTGTGTACCGATTTGGACCATTTCAGATTTATACCTTCCTGTGGTTAGTCACTATGACCATGCCAAATTTTGTGCTGATCGGTTCAGCCGTTCAGGAGGAGTATTAATCATAAAAAATGCAAAGTGTAGTATAAGAGCTTCGCTTCGCTCAGCTCAATAAATCTAAATTTTCTACCTCGGCAGACCTCCTGATCATTGTAAATACTTTTAAAAAAACCCTGCATTTTTAAATATTTTAAGGTTTCCTTTAAGTTTTATTGGTCTTACATTACTTTGCTTTGTAAGTTTCATCGCACACCTATTACCACTATTGAACCACTTCCCGTCTTTCAATCTTCCCCAAATTTTTCACATAGAAGCAATTTAGGTGAAGAATACAGGAAAAAAACAACAAAAAAACTGGCCTTATATTACTTTACTTTAAGTTTCATCGCACATCTATTACACCAGTTTTGAACCACTTCCCGTCTTTCAATCTTCCCCAAATTTTGCACAAGGAAACTATTTAGGTGAAGAATACAGCATTTCGTTTCCCCCCACCCTTCCTTTCCTGTTCATTTGCGCAGCATTTCGTTCAGGTTAAACAAAGCCAAATCTATTGGTATAATTAAATATTAAATTTCTAAAAAGGCGTTCTGAAAATTATGTAATGTAAAAATACTCTATGTAAATGGATGACTCAAAAAATTAAATTCAAAATAAATAAATATAACGGATGAAAACTAGAAGGTTTCACTGAGGTTAGCGTTAATGCGAGAAATTTGATTCCAAATCCAATGCTTTCGCGTCATATCATGAGAACCCATAGATGATCATTTTAACGCGCTGGTGTCTCGAGCTATGAACCCAACTTGACGCGTTGTACGAAAACGCCTCTTTAGTTCCTCTGCCACAACACGGTGCCTCAGCCTCTCTCTCACAATAAGGGTTTATTGACTTCATATAATATTATGTCCTTTCAGTCCTCTAGTGCTTCCCAGCGCCTTCATAGATCATCATCCACTCCTTCCTCCTATCGCTTTATTAGCCTTTCATTGTGACCTGCCAGGTGGCAGTGGCAGTACCTACAGTAGGTTTGGGATATCGAAAGAAAATATCGCTATTTTCGATGTATCGACATCGTGTCGATGAATATCGATATTAGCCAAAATATCGAAAGAAATTCCCGATATATCGAGAATCTTCCCGACTACCCCAGTTTTCCCAGGTGTTGGGGGAAAAAAAAAAAAAAAAAAAAAAAAAACTATATTTCTAGAAAATATCGAATGTTCAATTCGATGTTGCCGAAATATCGTGAGATCAATGTCAGTATAAAATATCGATATTTTTTGGGTGCGATATACGATATTTTCGATATATCGGAATCGATGTCTCAACCCTAGCCTACTGCAGCTTGCTAGCGCCTATTACTGTTAATATCTTTTGAACACGGCCTACAGAGACGTAAAGTCTTTTAACTTTAATTTCGGACACCATATCCGGGCACATAAATATCTGCCTTAGTTAAAGAACTGAGTTTACATATTGATAAATGAAAATTAGTTCTCTTATAAAAATATATAGTTTAAATCAAATTATAATTATTATTAACTACGGGAGACATACAAAGAAAAATATACTCCAGCACTGGGACTCGAACCACGGGCCTCCTATATATCCAGTTCAGGCGCTCTGACCACAAGAATATAAAATATTTTTTTATTGCTGTTCACTGCGATGTGCTTGGGAGCTCAAAGCTTAAATTATTTTATTATAAACTTTTAATTATCATGATTTATATAGTTGTATAATTTTTCTGCTCTTTTTATGAAGATATAAACTATAAAACAATTACAATACTCTTGTCCTTTTTCCACAGCATCAACTTGGTAGTTTTATATAACTCATATTATATTCATATCATAAATGCAACCAAACGGGAGAAGAAAAAAACAGAAGCAATTCTATAAATTTTAATTTCTTTCAAGTTCAAGAAAAGGGTAAATCTGGTTTTCTAAACCAAGTAATCCCCAAGTTGAGGAGAAAATCTCTTTAGCGTTCATGAATAAACTTTGTGAAAAAGACACTCAACTAGTTTAAAAAACTTTAAACCGAAATGGTCTAATATTTTTTATCACTTTCTAACGCTATTTTTTTTAGTTACTTTCAAGAAATTTTAATACTTCGAAAAGAAACGAAGTTAAAAATCTTTGCTTAAGGGAGCTAGTTTTATGAGATTTTTTCTTCTATTTTTGGAATAAGCTCATAACATCTTCCCCGTAAACTCTCCAGTACTTATAGTTTAAGCTGGTAAAAGGTCTTAGATTTAAGTAGCTAGATAAAACAAGCCGATATCCTATAATCGTTAAAAGACTTCAAAAGCTGGACTTTTTTTGTAGGCGTTTATTTGAAAAGGACAATGTTATGTCTTTAAGCATGAAAATCTCATTTAATGGGATCCCAAGAATAACTGATAGATGAATATTTAGATAAGAAAATTACTAGCCAGTAATAACCAGAAATATTGGATTTTAAAATCCTCCTTTTCAAGAATTATTAGAAGTGTAGTATTATAATTTTTTAGTAAAATTTGTAGTATTATAAAGTGTAAGTATTATAAATTTTTACTATAGAAATAATGACTCTGTGGTGTGTGGAGGCGAATCGAACTCTCGCCCTTTGTATTAAATTTATTTTTGTTAATATGCCGTCGCATAATCCCTTTAAGACAGGGGTACTCACTACGCGGCCCGCGGGCCCAATGCGGCCCTCAGACCAATATTGGGTGGCCCTCTTTTTTATAAAAAAGAAATAAAAATACTTTTTTTCATTGTTTGTCAACGAATTACACCATATGTTTACTTTATTTTATGACAAAGTGTTAAAATAAAATTTTACATAAGAGATTCATAAAAACGCTGTTTTGAAAGGTCATATTTTCAAAATTTTCCGGGGGGGAACCCCGGACCCCCCTCCCAAACTGTGTCCCCCCCAATAATGTACAGCAGACGACACCTATGGGTTTTAAAGATACACACGTTGATTTGCCACAATTAATGACAGACCGACAGACAGGTATGAAACCAAAAATTTTCCCTGATTGCAAAATCCAGCGGCTCTTAGAAATCTTGAGATTTTTGAAAATAAGCTCTTTGTGCAATCCTGCTGAGAACCCCTGCTTTAAGACGACTTATAAAAAGTGTTCTTCACCCAGTTATCAGTACTATAAGATGTACTTAGGTGATTCTACACTTAAAAAGGAAGTGAAATAGTTTCTCTTTTCCGACCTGTTCTGGAGTTATAAGCCTTACATTGAAAATATCGTCTACTTTATCTTTAAAAACATTTTATTACTCTAGCACTATTACAGTTGATGCATTGTGGTATGCACCATTTTAAAGTTCGGTATTTTCTATAGGAAAACACATTGTTCATATTTCACAAAATTCTATTTAGCCCGCTTTAAAGCCTTTCGAAAATGAAAAATTGTTGTATTTCAAAACTTTGGAAAAATTTTAACTCAAAAACTAAAAAAAGCGAATAATGTAAAAAGCTTACAAAAGTTGGCATATTTAGTAAGCTTTTTTTTAAAAAAAATATGTTTTTTAATAACATTCCAATTTTAAGTTGGTGAAATAATTTCAGCTGCGACAGGGCTGGTATTAAAAAAAATTCTCTGTAACTCATGTTTCAAGTTTTCAATGAATAAATTTGGCTGGATGCCGCCATTGGTTTTATTTCTGATGTGCTCACGCTCACATTTCTACTTCACCCCTCTTTCTTCATAATGTTACAATAAATAAATAATATACAGACATCTAAGGATTAATCTGTATGTACTGTCACCTCAAGAATATATACGATCATGTATAATATATTCATAATTGTATGTATTCTATTGTCAGATAATATAAAACGATGTACAATATACAACAATATACAATAATGTGTAACGATTCATGCTTTGATGTGTGTTTATATTATTATTATTAATTTAATAATACCATAATGTTATCTAAATAGCAAACAATCTCTAAAAAATTACTGATCAATAATCAATATGATTATAATAATAAGATTATAATAATAAGATAATAATAAGATTGTAATCAATTTCTCTTGATACGTATAAGTATGATACATATAAGTAGGAATATGATACGTATAAGTAGGTAAAAATAGCAAGAAGTCTTAAAAAGAAATAAAATTGGCAAGTATGTGTTTTTTGTCCACTTAAAAAAGGATCCGTAGCCATCAATTACAAAAAAAAATGGGACTCGTTTGTTAACTAGCATAATCGGACCACTCCAATCCTAAAGTATTAAATTTTGGTATTTGAGAGGAGGCGGTGATTTTTTCTCACAAAAAGTTAAAAATTGTATGTTTTGGTATTTTTTGGAGACACAGGTGCGTTAACGACCTCCAGATAAACAGACAAACGCTGGTAAAATTTAGAATTCTCGGTTTTGCCTAAGCCTAAGGACCCTAAAAATGTTCTAGAAGTTTTAGAAACTGTCTTACAATACTGCGTTTCAATATTCAATAAATTTTACTTCCCGGTTCTTACGGTTATATTAGATTAATAACCCCTGCTCTATAAAATACATTATTATTAGTTTTTTATAGTTATACTTTCTATAGAGTAATATTGTAGGTAGACAAGTTAAGTTGGTCTGTGGATAACTTTACTCATTTAACGATAAAACAAACTAAAAATACTGCCCACACATGTTGAAAAATGTTACTTATGTTCATATTTCATCTTCATGATATAAAACTTTTATAGCTAAACTTCATAAAAATATTCAGTGTTGCTGCTATATTACCTCTTCCATCTCCATTTCCACTAGGGATTATCATATTAAATGTACGTACCCCACCTATTCCATTTGTGCCCACATATAGAACTAAATAAGTACGTTTTATAACTGGACACAAACAAATGGTTTTGAGTTATAAAAGTAAACTATAAATACATTTTTCTTATTACTTTTCCTCTTACGTTTCAACAACTTTAAGACTTTTATTTTATTACGCATCTATATACTTTTCTTTTTCCGGATCTAAAAATAAAGAATTTTTAAAACTTTCTTTAGAATTCACACATATTTTTTATTTTTACTTCTAGCCGGATACTCGTGCTAAATTCTTTGAAGAATCCTTTAAGTACTTAATTGATAAGGTATCACATTAGGTGATAAAGAGTACAAAATTGATTAGGTAGGTATACATATACATCCCGTAGAAGATTATCTTAAAGCTTTATAGGAAATGACATTGCGAGGACCTCTAGCCAATGAAGGTCTTTTTGGAATCTGTCAATTACCATCAAATGTTTATCCTAAATTTATAAAACCTTTGCTCAACTGCTCCCCATTACATAGCTTGCTTAAAAGCGGGGACACACATGCCTGGTAGCTTGAATAAAAAACATGCCAGCTACTTTCACGTGGATATGATAAATGGCATGTATGTAGCTGGCAAGCAAGCTGATAAAAACTTAACTAGGTGTGCAATGCTTGCAATATTGAGCTGAGCGTGCATTTCAATCATATTTATTTATTTATTATATTTTTTCATTTTTTTCCTATTTTACCAATAGAATGACCCCTAATAAATGAAAATATGACAAAAGTTATCATAACAACAATAACTGTACTCTTAAAGAGCTTTCCAATGACATGCATCTTGAAGAGCATACACTATTTTAGCGGATCGGTTCAGCCGTTCGGGAGAAAACTTTTGTACCCTGAACGCCTGAACCCCGTACCCCTGTTTACCGATTTGGACCATTTCAGATTTATACCTTCCTGTGATTGGTGACTACGACCGTGCCAAATTTTGTGCGGATCGTTTCAGCCGTTCAGGAGAAAACTTTTGTACCCTGTACCTCGTACCCCTGTGTACCGATTCGGACCATTTCAGATTTATACCTTCCTGCGGTTGGTCACTATGACCGTGCAGAATTTTGTGCAGATTGGTTAAGCCGTTCAGGAGGAGTATGCATCCGAAAAAATGCAAAGTGTAGTATAAGAGCTTCGCTTCGCTCAGCTCAATAAAAATCCTTGGCATGCCAGTTACTGGCAAATACCCTCTTTTGGCATGCAAGCTACTTCCCCAATTAGACGGCATGTGTATCTTCGCCTTAAAGGGCACGCTAAGTGGGTATAGCCTGTAGAGGACTCTAAAATTGTACACGAGGCATTCTGTCTGTATTTACTTCTTTACTCGTACATTACAATTTCCTGAACATATCTAGGTACAAATTACCTGAACTACTTTCTTAGTAGTGTCGTACTTTCTTAGTAGAGTCCACTTAATGTATGTTCATCCAGAATTGCTGAAAATAATGGGAGCACCTCCAACTCTTATTTAAAATAACAGCATTATCTAGAATGTGGGTGGTTAAGAAGCATACCCAAAAATTTAACTTTTTAAGAGTATAGGGATTTTAAATCACCCACTATTCAATTACTGACTTCACCCTTACCTGTACAATCCCTTCTTAGAATTAAATGCTTCCCAAAGAGCCACTCCTCACCTAATTTCACGCTATTTGGGGTTGAATTTTAAAAATTCCTTCGTTGAAGGAGCTTATAAATTTTAACTCAAAGAAAAAGCCTTTCAAGAATTTAGATTTCTTCTGAGAAGGATTTGATTACCCCCCCCCCCTTCCATCCTTTAGGAGTTGAATTTTGAGAAAGCATTTTGTATTATGTGGTTACACCAAATTGTTTCTATTTCATACCAGCAGAGAATTGGACTAAATCTGCTTACCTCAATTTTCACACCCAGCTTAAGGCTCGAATTTTGATTAATTCCTTTTTAGTGGATACCTAAGTTTTAAGAAGAAGTGGAACAATATGATTTAAGGTATAATAAAATTGTCTCTCCACAGAAATTAAACTTTTTACTAGCCAAAGCAGCTTTCAGCCTTCATAAGGCCGTCATTACCCAAGAACAACAGTGGTATTTGAAGGGTGAAAACTGCTTTGGCTAATAAAAAGTTTAGTTTACGTGGAAAGAACAATTTAATATTCCTTAAAATGTCATTCATAGACGCTCCCATATCTAAAATATATTTTAAGTTCTTAGCTAAGAAGATTTGATTACACTTGATTGCACCTTTTCCCGTTCCCCATTCTACTATTTCACCCTTTTCCTAATGGCAAACAATTTACCCTTTTCCGCACCAAAGAATGCTCAGAATCTCCGAACCCAATGTTCACCTCATTAGATCCATCCGTCACCTTAGGATATTTTCGAACTGGCACCCCCCTACTTGTTGTATTAGGGTCGTATTTTCCTATAATACTTTTATATTAAAAAATTGATTGTTTGGAAAACCAAAATACTTTTTTTCATTTCTATTAACCACGTCTGTTTATGTACAGAGACTTTGAATATTAAATTTTTATTTTATTTTTTAAATTGCACATTATGTTTAATGAAGATTCTTAAGTTAATAAATTTATATAATTTGTTTATTCTTTTTATCATGCGTACACTCTTATATCTCTTGATTGTGTACTCTTATATCTGTAAATTTTAGTAGATCGTTGATAATTCTATGATATCAATCGTTTTCCCGTTTCTTTTCCTTCTCTTTTTACTTTTTAACTTTATTGTACATAAATATTGGTGTTAATGCAGATTTAAAAATATTCGCTATTATTTTTATTTTTTATTATTTTTTTTTTTTACTGATAATTTTTTAGTTTAATTTTTTTTTTTAATATAAGTAAATTAAACTAAACCTTGGTAGACACAACTATTTTAGTTCTGAAGACAGATTTTTTGCATTAAAAACATAGTTATCACTTCTTCAAATTATTACTCTTATTTGTATTATTTGATTAGTTTAATTGTTGTTAATTGCCAATGTTATATCTAAGAATAGTAACTTTATTCAACTTTTTATTGTACAATGAAGCAATTTTATTGTACAATGAAGTAACTTTATTGTACAATGAAGTAACTTTATTGTACAATGAAGTAACTTTATTGTACAATGAAGTAACTTTATTGTACAATGAAGTAACTTTATTGTACAATGAAGTAACTTTATTGTAAAATGAAGAAACTTTACTGTACAATGAAGTAACTTTATTGTACAATGAAGTAACTTTATTGTACAATGAAGTAATTTTATTGTACAATGAAGTAACTTTATTGTAGAATGAAGTAACTTAAGTGTACAATGAAGTAACTTTATTCAACAATAAAGTAACTTTATTGTACAAAGTAGGCTTTCATATTTTACTCGTTTCAACCAGAACTGAAAATGACCAATGACTACACACACAATGGTTACAGCCATTTCCGTACAATAAAGTTGCTTAGTGGAGAACGTCTTTCTTTATTCTTAATCAAGTGACTCCACTGTTCATACATGGAAAAATATAGTATCTATTTTAGTTTGTATAAATTCATTTCATCCTTTCATAAAGTATTTATTTTCTTTCATAAAGTCATTTGTCTCCTTTATAACAGATGTAACTTTATCTAACAGTATACGTCGCTGAGTCACTATGTCGTATACGCTCCGTTGACTCTTGCTGTATGTTTGATGAAAATTTTAGATCCGGTGACTTTGTCAGTCCAATTCAGAATGACTTTTCCTTTCACCTTACCTCACTCTCCCGTTGTTTTTCTAATAATCAGGAGTCCGTTTTGTTTCCGTCTTATATTACTTCCAACCAACATTTTTATCCAGCGATGCCGAAATAGAGGTATCCTGAAAGCAATTGTTTTCTTAACTTTCACAAATAAATAACGAGAAAGTATTGCGATGACATGAAAATGCGATTTTGAGATTTTGATGGATTTAAACGTTTTGAGGTCCCCTGAGTCCAATAAATTGGTTTTTTAAAAAATGTCTTTCTGTCTTCTGTGGAGACGCGTGGAACCCTAAACTACGGGGACGACTTTTACGAAATTTGGCATACATGTTCAGAAAAAATCATCTCTGAATAGCAATGGGTATTTTTTCATCAAAAAGATTGCAATTAGGTATTGATATAAGTATTGGCACTTTCCCTAATAGATAGATCTTCCAGGGAGAGGCGCTCTGGAACCAAAGTACAATTAGATAGGGTATGGAGTGTTATTTGAGGTCATCATTAATAGTGCAACGAAAAGTCTGTTCACGTAAAACATTTATTTAGAAATCAAAGCAGCTTTCCGCCTCTATAAAGCCATCTTTAGTGCCGAAAGAGGAGGAAACGTAAATCAACTAAAGAGTTAATCTTTTAGTTGATTTACGATTTCTTCTCTTTTGACACAAAAGATGGCTTTATAGAGGCCGAAAGCTGTTTTGATTTTTAAATAAATATTTTACATGGAGAGATTTTTTTCTTCTACTTTTAAAGTACAATTAGTAAATTTGTGTTCATTCTGCAATATTTAGGTATACAGTAGTCACCGGATAATGTGATCACGGTTAATGTTATCAACCGCTTAGTGTGATCAAAATAGCTTGGTTTTAATTAGCCCCACCCATTACCAATGCATTAAAAAATATCCGCTTATTGTTATCAGTATTTCGTTTATTGTGATCAAAGTCAAGTCGAAATCGTTGAATTTTTTTATATAATTTTCGGGGAAATGACTACAGCTGCGGCAAACCGAGAAGCGTTTCGTCTAAACACCCAGGATTCTCAGAAAGTATGCCTCACGTCACCTTTCCCTTCCTCTATATTTATTACTACATAGATATAGAACATCTAAACATCCATTTCTCCCCTATTTCTACGACATTTCACTTAGACATAGATCTGTTTTTTTGTTTTTTTTTAATGTTTTTGTCTTTCAATCGTTTCCGAGAACTCTTTAGCCAAATTAACATGACATTTATACAAGTTTGAAGTCGATTAGTTACGATAAAAAGTTTTTTTTTTTTTTGTTCATAATAAACAGTATTACTCCCCCCAGTAGTGCCATTTGCTTATTATTATTATTATTATGTATTATTATATTTTTCCCCCATCCGCTTCAGCGGCTATGGCTATTAGCGTGAATATCGGAATTTTCCAGTGTTGTCTATTTATATTTATATTTTGATCCAATAAAAACATAATAAAAGCTTAACCAATGAGATTTTGCTTATTATTATCAGTCGGTTAATGTGATCACTAGGCCTTGGTCCCAAAGTGATCACATTAAGTGGCGACTACTGTAAATACAAAATTGAATTTTATGAACAGGAATAATTAATTGCTTACGTTTACCTAATTATTTTCTCCTTTTTTTGTGAATCGAATCTAGGTTATTGTTTGGACATTGATATTAATAGTACGAGCCTTAGATGACTGAGCCACGCGATATCGCGTTTTCTTATTATAATCATTGGTTCAACCCCCTAAAAGAAAGGTGGGTGTGTTAATAAAATGTATTGTGTTCATATTTTTTCCTCCCCTGCACTGTACCTACTCCAGCTGAGCTCGGAAAAGGTTGTGTATATTTCATCATGAGTTGAAGGCTCTCTCTCTAACAGGTTAAAATATGTATCCGGATATGTGTTTGTCTTCCTGTCCCCCCTCTGCACCTGCAGTCTACGTTATTCTACATAAAGTAGACGTTCTCCACTGATGAAACGCAGTTGTCATTCTAACCCTCCCATTGTATATTCCGGTATATGACTTCCACAATTCATTCGCACTTCCTTCTTCCTGTTTCCTTATATGTTGCCAATTTTTTCTTCCTGTTTCTTTATATTACGTTCCGAATTTTGTGCCTTTTGATTTATTTTGCAATTCTCTAAATTGAAGGCTGAATATTTCTCGGGATCCTAGAGTGAGTAGGGATGTCTACATTGTGGTCAAGTCCAGAGCCGGATTTACGTTTTGGTCGCATGAGGGCTATCCATTTTTTGCCGCCCCCTTCTTGAGCTTTTAGTGGCCAAAAATTTGTATTTTTTCTACTCTAAATGCACACAAACTTGCGTTTATTTACACTTATATCTGATTTTTATAAGATTTTTAAGATATTTGGATTGTATGTTGAGCATAGCCCACAGATGATCTATATTCATTTCAACCGTCTGCGCTCTAAATTTTGTTAAATTGATAATGTCATTTATGTAAAATAACAACAATTTTGAAGATTTAAAAGAAAAATAGACTGTCAATTAGTGTGGCACACAGCTTCCTCGCATCCTATCATGTACTTTATATTAATATTAAAGTTGTATTAATTTATTGTTATACTGTTTATGTGTAAAAACAATTAGGTACATAAGAGTTTATAGCGATCTTTAACACTTCATAGCGGTGTTGCTGTTGGTTTTACTAAAAAAAAATGTATTTGAAAAAAATGTT
>KZ651039.1:529859-590352 GCA_001010745.2 Gerris buenoi
TTTTTTTTTTTTTTTTTTTTTTTTTTTTTTTTTTTTTTTTTTTTTTTTTTTAAATTTATTTTCTAATTCTGTTAACAATTAAGAAGAAGAAAAAAATCTGGAGGTTAGGTTGCTCTTAAAATTCTGAGATGAAAATTTGGCTTAATTCAAAGGTGAAAAACAGCTTTCAGAATTAACGGAAGAGCTTTCCAGATAAAAATCTATTTTCAGAAATAATGGCACACGGTCATTTAGCAAAATGGGTTCATTTACAATACTCTATGAGAAATGTTGCCTGAGTTATCTCAGTCTAATGATTACTTTTAGATTTTTTTTATAATTAACTTTTTTTTATCCTCAATTATTTTAATGAGATTTGTACTTTTAGATATATGTCATTAAACTCTTTTTTAATCTCAGTTATTTTAGTCTATTCTTACAGCTTCTTGTTGTTTAACAACATTTGTGTGTGTTTGCATTTATTTGTGATGATTAATAGCTTGAAGTTATAATAGTGTAGTGTCTAAGCTGTTGTCTACATAAGGTGAGGGATTTGTAAAAGATAACTTAAACCTTAATCTTATGTTACTAAAAGCTATTTTAGCTTGTTTTATTTAATTTATTTTTTGTGAATCTAATTTTTGTGTTCTTTTGTTATTCAGATTTGAATTATAGATCATTGTGTTATTGATATAATTATAGATTATTACAGCTTAGATTATAGAATTATATGTTTTAATAACTCTAGATCGATGTGAGAATTATAAGTCTTTGTTATTGAGTGAATCTATTCATTGCAGGGATTATATCGTGTAATTAAGTTTTTTAAAATATGAGTTTTTAGAAACTACTTATGACTGATACCATGAGCTTAAAGTGATCCCTGGAGAATAATCCATGCTATGGTTCAAATGCTTTAATCATATATTTTTGGTGTGATCTTTTAGAAAATCATTATTTATTGGATTGTGGCTATAAAAGCCTTATAAATTCACTTTCTACTTTGCTATTTAATAAAGTAAAAATCAAGTATTGGCTTTAAATATAATACATTTATATTGAACCAGTTTAAAGACTTAAGTATATGAGTTACTTATTTTTAATTGAAGATTTTACTCTTAATTTTTTATTCAAAACTAAGTGAATCCTTTGCTAAAACAAGCCTGAAATTAAGCCCTGATTACATTGGAGGTTTTGGGTATGCATGATGTGTGAACCTGCTTTTGTAGCTGTCCAATATTATAAATTATAAATAAGGAGGAAACTTTTCTTTGAGAAATCAACTGCTACAGAAGAATTAGAATTTGATAAAAAGTCTTATTAAAGTTTAAATTAAAATTGATAATAAATTAATGAGTAAATTAAAGTTATAAAAAAAAAAAATGTTAATAATCATCATTATTTGATCAGAGAATCACATTGATACAGGGTGTTCACAAAAGAATAAATGGGTTTCAAATAGCTGCAAAAAAAGGAAATAAGACAAAAATTGTACATATACCAAAACAAAATGATCAGTCGATGTAGTTCCTTGGAAAGAAAATGTAAAAACGGTCGCAAACAACCACTGTCCCAAAATTGACGGTGCCACCAACGGATTTTTGTTTCACTAGGCGGGACAGTATTGCTAACGAAATTCACATTGAACTGTAATCTCTGATTCATTACTAAATTGCAAAACGACTTTTGCTGTGGTGCCAACAACTTAAACAACAAAAGCTTATCGTTCTCCCTTATTGAGAAGGATAGATCATTCTCTCGGTTAAAATAATGAAACTGCAGAGTGTATGGAAGCTACTGATAAGTGGAGCTGCTCTTTATCTTCTGCCATTTCCAAGATGAATTTTCAAAACCCATTTAATTCTTTTGTGAACACCCTGTATAGTGAGTTTTTTTTTTTATTTATGATAATAATAATTGTTGATATCATAAAAACTATCTACAAATTAAAATAAAGTTTTTTTGGGTGATTAGTCTTGTTTTAAGTGAATTGATGAGCATTATATGTTTTTATCGCAATAATATTGAACCATTAATTGAGTTTTATTATAAGAGCCTTTATTATGCTCATTCTACTTATTATTTATTGATTAGATGATAGGCACTGAATTGTATCAAATATTAATTTGGATAAGTGAAGGAACTTGCTCAGGTAATTTCAACCTAAACTTGATAAAGGTAACGTAAAAAAATTGTAAACACTAAAATATCTGGATGATTAAGTGCACTTCAGCTACGCAGGAAATTATAAAGGAAATAGCCTGGGATTCAACTGTTTATACAGGCTAGTGTTATATTTGACTCAATAAGTTTATTATACATCTGAAGCTGAAATTGTATTTACAAAATACCTCATTACAAGGTTTTGTCTATTTAGTCCAGGAGATAGCATGGAGCAGCAAAAAAGTGTCTGACTAACATCAAGCTAGAATTTTGTGAATAAGTTAATCTTTTGGTGCCTTTTAAGAATATATGGTCGGCTAAGTTCATGTGTGGGATATAGCTTGGCAACAGGCATTTGAAAAAAAGAAACAGGTGGAGAGCGGTCATGTCCCAGTGAACATGTGATCTTCAAGATCCTGAGAGCAAAATTAGTTAGAAAACAAAAATCAAGTTCATGATAGGTGACCTCTTTGATTTGGATTAATATTTTAATTACTAGCCTATCAAGTGACAAATTAACATCAACTTGATTTTTGGTCTACCGACTAATTTTGTACTCAGGATCATAAAAATGTCATTGTCCACCAAAATGGGCGGGACCATTGCCTCTCTCCACCCATTTTTTTTCAAATGCCTGTTGTCGAGCTATGTCTCGCAGATGAACTTAGCTGACCATATATTCTTAAAAGGTACCAAAATATTAACTTAAACACAAAATTCTTGCTTGATGTTAGTCAGACACTTTTTTGCGTGCTATCTCCTAGACTATTTATACATGTTGGAAGTTGTGGTTAAAGCATCTCATGACAATATTGACAATATTGAAGCCTTTGCTAGCCTCTACTTTAAGAACATTGACACATTAGCTTTATTGCTGCAGCCTTATTTTGGTGTCTTCTAGTTCCATTCATGGTAACTATATAAATGTCTTAAGTTATTTAAAACACCCAATCAGTTAAGCTTATTTTTAAGCTAGCTTATAAGTTTTATAAATCTAAAGAGTGTATAAAAACGTGGTAGATGATATTGTTAGATGGGTACTATGGCTTCGCTGAATGCCTCTGGAACTCAATCGCTTGCTGGCTCAAGGCCGACTACACCCCACAGTGTAATATCTTCTCCTCAGCATCAGCAGCGGTAAACAAACAAAAAAAATATACTAAACCTTGCTATTAAGGTAACAGAAAGAACCAACCCTAGATGGATTCACAATGGCCACACTCATCTTATCCATTCCTTATACTTTCCTTGAGATTCCATTAAAAACAGGATTTATTTCTATAATGTATATTTTAGAAAAAATTATTATCATCCTTCTCTCCTTACCCCTTTATTCTGTACAATTTATATATTTTTTACCACTCAGGCTAAACATAATATAAACCCTGAATTTGAATATGGTTAAAATTTTGCATTCTTAGAGTTTACTGGATGAAAATGATTCTTTTAAAACCTTGTCAATGTGTTAAGTGTCAACAAAATTAAACAAATCTATTAATTTCATTTTTTCAGATTAAATTATTTATTTAACTTACTGTAAAATCTTGGATATAATATAATACATCTTGCATGTAATACACTTGCATATAATATGAACAACAGGCTGAAAAATTTCCAGATAATTACAAATTAGAATATAAAACGTGCCTGAAATTCGGAGATAATTTTATGCTTGAGCTCATTGTACAAATGATTTCAGTATTTTTTTATATTTGTTATTTTGGTATTTTTAAGAGCAACAAAATATAATTTGATTTAGATATTTAGTAGAAATTCATTATAACACCCTCCTGGGTCCATGGGGCACATTAAAACGAATCTTATCTTTAAGAGGAACATAGCAATTAATTTAATTATAAAAATTCATAGAGGTCTTTGGAGACAACATTAAAATAAAAATAGTTCTCCGTAATCAGCCTGTGGTATTTTAAAATGTTAAAAATCAAAGTTTTGAGTCAATTTCCAAACAAAAAATAAGATATAATCATAAAATAATTTGAAAATTTAGTTGGAAAAATCAGTAGGTACTCGTTTCAACTGCGTATAATGTGCACCCCTATTTTAGATGAAAAAAAGAGGTAAAAATTATGTGTATTATACACGAGATTTTACAGTATTTCACTGAAGTATAATAGTATAGTGTGAAAGCAATTATCCATAATTAAGTATTAGTGAGTCCACATTACGACAATCATATGGGATTAATTCCAATGAGGATAAGATCTTTTTCCTCAATAATAATTGAATTGGCTGATCCCTCTTTCTTCTTTAAATTTTTATGCCATTTATTAATTGACATTTTAATCTGCTCTTTTGAGCCAATCTTAGATACTTTTCTTTCATTGAAGATTTAGATTTATCAATAGTTTACCAATCCTGTTTTCCTACTTCCTTACCTATACCATTGGGATTTCACTAACAATATCGGTATCACACAAGGTTATTGGAACACTATCAAATAATGCTCAATTGTCAAGGTAAAGTATGTATTGGCTTGTTGTTTATCATCAAGGAATTAAAGATCTTAGACGGCAGTAATGCTTTTTTTACTTTGAAAATTGATGTTTTTTTCGAGTAATGCACTTCCAATGTTTGTCCATTCACTTTAATGTTTACACTGTAGCATGTTAAAAGTGTCATAGAGAAATGCTTTAGCAATGTAGAAATATTTAATTTATTGTTGTTAATCTTTTGAATTTTGGCTTTTTGAAGCTATTTTACCAATAGATTAAGTATGAAGAGAGTAAGTGCAATTGTTAATTGTTATTAACTGCTTTTGCTCTTGTGCATTTTTGCTTCCGAGCTTACTGAAGGTAACAGAAGCTATCGGATCATCTCCGATTTCAAAAATTCCAAGACAGAAATCCGTTTCAGACATCAGGGAAAATTTTTGGTTCCTTGTCTGTCTGTCCGTCTTTCGCTCAATTTTTGCAAACCAATATATCTTTAAAACTACTCGTCCGATTTTATTTAAATTTGGATGGTAAATCATAATAGGCCATTGTTGGTCCCATATAAGTTTCAACCTTCTGCACTCATTTGTTTCACTTAAACATTCATTTTTTACATTTTAAACATATTTTTTTTCAAAAGTACTAATCTGATTTTTATGAAATTTTGATGGTTCGTCGAAAATAGGCTCCAGATAGCCCCAGATTAATTTCAACCGTCAAATTTGCTAAATTGAGACTTTAATACAAGTAAAAAATCAAAACAATTTTGAAAAATTTAAAAACATTGGATAATTATGGGCTTTAAAAGAATAAAATCATTAAATTTTACGAAACAGGAGCCAAGGAAGCTATTTGCCGCAATAATTGGCAGAATATTTTATTTTATTTTTCTTTGGTCAATATTTAGTAGAATACTTGTAAAAAATAAAAAAATAAAATGATGGAGCTAGGTTTTAAAATGAAGATCACCATCTTGATAGTTACAAAATCTGGCAATGCTCTTTCTTGCCTGAAAGTATCTTTATTAATTTTGAATTGATGCAGCAGAAAACTGAACTGGTAATTGTTGCATTTTGTCGAAACCATGATAAAAATTATGGGCCACCACACTATGTGTAAAACATTGACTTACAACGATAAAGGAGCTTATAAATTATAAAAAAAATAGTGTATTATGGGGTGGTACCATAATGCCAAGTTTATGCTTGGGGATAGAGGTCACTTTAAGGAAGTGATGTCAATGCAAATTTTACTCTAATAACGTTGTTAAGAAATAGCTATAGTTATGTTATTTCTTTGAAGAATTCCACTCTTATTTTGGTACTAATGATGAAATCTGATCTTACCGTGGCTACAAAATGACAGGCTTAGAGTCCTGCATTTATTGTCTAGAAACATCTTTGGGGGCCAATCATGCTCGTATTAACTTAAATTTCTTATCAATTGCTGAATATCATAGTTCCTTGATGAAAGATTAAATTTTTTAAAATGGTTTGAAGCACTAACCTCTGGTTATTTGATGCTACATTCCTAATTTATTATTCTCTCGAATAACACTTAAAGGATTGGTTTTTTATACATTACCATTATACTTGTATAAAATGAGACCTTTTATGTAAAAAATAATTTTGCTTTTACAGGATTATAATGCTGACCCACTGATTTATGTTTTTCCACTTATTTATGTCTAACGCTTATGCTTGGTTGTTTATTTTATGTTTTATATGCTTAACTGTTTAACTTGTATTATATGGTTTGAAGTATTAATGTATAAAATATGTTTATTTTGACTGTAAAAATTGGTGGTATTTACACTCATTATATTTCTAGGTTTGTTGGTTAAAAGTATTTTATAATAGATGAATTAATGGTCTGTCTTATACAAAAAATTAGTATATTAAAATATTGTCAAAGTTGTCTAAAAAATAAATAAGACTGGTTTAAATGGTGTCATTGTTCAGTAAAGATTACATAATTTGAACTGGTCAGTATATATATTTTTTAAATGATTTTGTATAGAGTTTTAATAATACAGTAATCCCTTGTTTATCATGGGTGTTTATCATTCTGGGACCACTAGAGGTGGGTGGAAATCTACGAAGTAGCAGCACCACATTTATTTTATTATTGTACGTTAATTTTTCCTTAATTAACTCTCCCTGCACTGTTAACAACCATCCCTTATCATTATTGATAACAGTGCGCAAGTGTAATGCTATATGAGTGTGGCAGATAAGTTTACCATAAATAATAGTACGCAAGTGTAAAGCTATATGAGCATAATATGACCTTGCGATGCACTGGATCCGCGAAAGGTCAACCCTGATACAGTTTGGGATTACTGTACATCTGAACATTTAGGTCGATTATTGCACATTTATATTTGTTATTTTATTTATGTATGCTGTTGGATTCTTGTTTTCTATTATCATAATTATTTTTATTCTACCTGGTTAGAGACTTACTAAGATTAAAATATTAACATATTTTACCTCAACTTTTATTTAACGATAAATTTGATTAAGGTTTACATTTCTACTACTATTCAGTGTTGGGCGGACCCATTGAATTGCCAGGCTATTGATGCTAGTAAGTCATGGTTATGTACACTATCTTCTGGACTTATAGAAGAGAAATCATTATTATTGATAAACAGTTGTTCAACTTAAACACCTTCTTTAAATTTGTATAATTAAAAATCCATCAATATAAAATTAATTAGAGAAATAATTATTATATAAATGAGAGAGAGAGAAAAAAAATTAAATAAATAACACTAACTTGTCAAAATGATTAATAAGACAGCAACAGATTAAACTTGATGGTAATTTAGAGTTTTAAAACATGCATGTTTGATGCATTGACATGTTTGAAAGTGCATATGATTAATTGTATTAAAAAGTACTTGCCACCACATGCTGGCTCTACCCACTTTCTTGGACTCCGTTCCGTATGCTCCCCCACTATCCTCAACCCACCTGACGTCACCATGAATGCACTGTCAATTATTACACTCAATAGACTGTCTGTATGAGCCAAGATATTTTTATTAACTCATAGTTTGACAAAGTTTTTGTGCTCCTAGTCAAAAATAAAAGTAGTCTAGTTACTTTTTGCCCTAAAATTGATCCCTTTTCTCGCTTAACAGTATTTTCAATTATCCTTTAAGGGTCTGTCCCATGACTGACATTAAACAGAGGTTCTATTGCAATTATATTAAACTTGAGGTAAAATAATTTAGTCAAAATTGATAATTAAAAATAAAAATGTTGATCTCATATAAGTATGTGATTTTTGTAACAGTTTGATACATTGAATATATTTGTTAATATTTTCATAAAATAAAACTTTTTAATTTATCGGGTATTATTATTGTTTGTTTTTGGTAAATATAGATTTTTCAGATAAGACAGTTTCAGTGATTGGGTAAATTATGAAGTTATTAATTCATTGGATGAGAACGATCATTCTGATAAAACTTTGTTTTCTTTACTTTCTTATTGATCCAACCTCAGATACACCATATGATCAATGACCATTGATCTTTAGTGCAACAAAACAATGCTGAGATTGTTAATATTTCAACACTGATCCCTTAAGGCTCTACCGCCTTTTGAGGTTAGAAATATCATTACAATTAAAATTTTATTGGTTCTAAGCAAGATATCGAAAATCTAATCACAGGCTTCATTCCTAATTTTAATTCTACACAATTTGAGCCCTATTTCAACTTCACATGATAAATAGTACAGGCGCCATTTTTATACGAGTTTTATCGTTAAGCTTATTGATGTAAAGAGTATTAAATTCTCAGCCATGATTCACTGTAACCAATGGCTAATGTTTCATTTTATGAGCAGGCCCCTTATCACCTTTACTTTGGGTTTAAAATATTTTAAGGTGGTTGATTTACATTAGAGCTGATCTAATAAGAAAAATCTATCAATGGGTTCAAAACTATAGGATTAAAAAAATTTACCTTAAGGTATATTTACAAATTCATTGTGTATCTAAGTATCAATGAGCCATTTGAGCCACCCTAATGAGAATTAACCGACAATAATTCAATTTGAAAAAAATTACCCTATCTAAAACTTGGTCTCATCTGAAAGATTTATATGTTTTGGATTCTAGCTATGGAACACTGCTATGTAAAATATTAATTTGTTTATATATAATTTTACAGTTAAGTACAATGGCATCAATTGCTGCATCAACGAATGCTTCTTTAGCAGGATCCAGACCCACAACTCCACACAGTACTGTCTACACCATTCCAACATCAGTTTGAATATATTAGGTATAATAGTCAAATTACTGCCACGGTAAAACGTACTTCTAATTATTTAAATGTATTTGTATTACACTTGCAAAAGGGAATCTAATTGTCAACTAAAAGATTACCCTTTTGAAAGGAACGCTTAAGGAGCTATGTATTATTGAATAGTTATTACTTATTTTTTTTAGACAATTCTTTAGATTGTTAGCACCCTTATAAAAAAACAGAGGGAGTAACAATCTAAAGAAGGTCTATGGAATGTTCTTCTTTAGACTGCTACTCTCCTTATAAAAACAGAAGTGGGACATTTCTTTGTCCCAAAGTACATTGGACTAAACTCCGTTTTTCTTAATAGTTATTTAGTCAAAGTCATTTATATTCTAAAACAACATAGGAGTTACAATTTAAAGAACTACATTTTTTTTCTTTTTTAACCAGATGACCCTAAAATATTGACATTACAAGTAATGATTTATTTGTAATTTATCAAATATCCAAATTTTACATCAAGATCGCAAGAATCAGTAAGATAATTGTAAGAATTACTGAGTAACTGCTTTAGCAGAATGGACCCATCGTTGTAACTAATAAAAGCTAGTGGTTATAGCTTCATGAGTAATTTGGTCTGCTATTTAAATATAATTTTCTTTTGCTTAACTGTTAACTTCTTAATTAAATATGTGAAACAAAGAATAATGTGAGTTTGTTATATTTTTCAGTTCTTGCATAAAACCAAAAAATTACCAATAATATTTCTCTCGGTAACACTATGTTGATACCTAATTAGTGCCTCATACCTGCAAAAATGGCTATTTACATATTTAGGTGTTATTAAACCTCAAAATTTTCATTGAAGAGATCTCTTATTTGAATTTAGGAAAACAGAGATACATTGAACGGCAGAAGAGAAAGAGTTGAATTGAATCGTAAAATCAAAATAGTTTTTCCATTTCTTTAAATCTCCTAGTTTGCAGTTGCGAACTATTATGCCTAACAATCTAAACCATTGATACCCATGGGCCCATGGGATTAATTTATGTTACACTTTAATTTTTGAACTTATTGTAATGTTTCATAACTTAGTTATGTTTAAGTTTGTACTCCAAAGAAAAATATGAAAATATTTGTCGGCCAATATTAATTTTCATTCACCACATTATTCTTAGAAAAAAGAGCAATATTAACTTTTTTTTTTGATAAAGACAACAATTTTTACTATTGAAAATTTGAAGGTTTAGAATATTTATCAGGTTAGCCGGGGAAATTCTTATTTATTTATTTTCTTCATCCTGATATAAATGATGGAAGAAGGGTTTCTTTAGCTTTTTATTCTTGAAAGACTTGAATACATAGGTTTTTATTTATTTTCTATAATTTGAATAATTTTATTTTAGATCTGATCTGACTTAGTATCTGTAGCTGGGAAATGAACTATCTTAATTGACAATTATACTATCTCAAATAGTTTAATAATTTATTTTTTAATGGTAAAAAATTAAATTTGCAGAACAATTCCATTTTAATCTTATGTTTAATTAAAAAATGTTAAATTATATTATTTTAAATAAATTAATTTGGTTTTTTTCTGTAAAATTTTAAAAATATCAATTACAAAAGTTTACTTTCAAGTACATATTTTACAAAAATCTCTTTATTATTAATGCCAAAACAAATTAAAAGTTAGACTTAGCCATTTAAGTATTATTTACTTTTTACGAAACATTAATTTTTTTTAAACAAAACTTTCAATTTATATTTTAACAATGTAAAAACCCAATTTATTATAAATGTTTTTTTTTTAATTTTTTTTTTTTTTTTTTTTTTTTTTTTTTTTTTTTTTTTTTTTAAATGGTTAAATTAGCGTAACTACATTTTAAATCAACCTTTATTTTTGTAAAATCTACATATTTTTATCATTTACATATTATCTGAATTTTTTAAAATTTAATTTGATGTACTTATTTCTACAAATATTATCTTCCATTCAAGTGTACCCAGTGTCTCTGAAATGTATATTTTACTGAGAAATTCTAATGAATAATATCCATATTTGTTGTGTATTACCCTTTTTTTCTATTTTATTCTTCAGTTTATAGGTCTCTAGGGCATTAAATAAAATAAAACTTTACACTACTCCATGTTAGCTATATTTCACCTCCTTTGAGGCATCTTCAGGCCTAAAAGAAGATTTTTAATTTTATTCATCGATCTACATCATTCATATAAAGTTTTATTTTATTTAATGCCCTAAAGACCTATAAACTGAAGGAAAAAAATGAATAATATCTAATAATGTACATTGCCTGAAAAAAAGAAAAAATAAAGAAAAAAAGGTAATTCCATTGAGACTTAACATTTACTGTGGCGGAAATTATTTTATATTTTTTTAAAAATTACGACTAAGTATTATGTCTTGACATTTTCCACCGATTTGATGGTTCCAATTAGATTTTTTATCATATAAATCTATTCCTTGTATAATCAAGGTCCCTGTTAATCACTTATATTCTATGATTTTTTTTTTTTAATTAAATTTTGTATTAGTTATTGTATTTTAATTTACTTTACAGTTATAAAGTTTACACATTAAACCGTACAATATTAAGTATTGAAAATTTTATACTTGTTACTACATTATGCTTTTCAAATGTGTATTCTAAAAAGAAAAATAAATCCTAAATTTATGTTTGTATGTTTATCACAACGATAAAATTAAGTTATTTTTCCAGATATATTGTCTATTATTATATACTTTTTTTTTAAATATAAATTTATTTTTATTTTGTGATGTACATAAAATGAATATTTTATATATATGGGTATAAAATAGAGTAAGTTTGGGATTATAAAACTAATATGTCCCTTTCAATATTTTTTTTAATCATGGATAAATTAATTATGCAGAGTGTGCCAAAATTGCCAAATTTTAAATTTATAATAAAACGTTTATTTTTTTTCTTTTAAATTTTTAGTATATTGTATCTTAATCAGTGGCGTAACTATGGGCCCACACAGGCCTGTATTGCAGGTGGACCTCCGGGGCCTGGGGGCCCCCAAACCAGTGTCGAAGAGGCCCCCTTTGAGGATAATAACATGTTATATTGTTTGAGCTTGGAATATTATACATATTTCTATAACAATAGAAGATATGCCAAGAGGCCCAATTCAGTGCTAAAGGGCTTTTTTTTGCGGAGGGCCCCCAATGTCTTAGCTACGCCACTGATCTTAATGAATAAGGGAAGTATGAAATATTTTAAAAATGGTTCTATGATCCTCTCATATCAGGTTCCCATTCCCTAACTTTGACATCAATATTGTCTATCAGCTTTGGGAGTGTCTGATTCTTGATGGAACTTGGTATTAAAGATTTTTTTCTTTTTAAATAAATATATAATATTGGTTTATGGCATTAATAATTGTACAAGATTGGTAATTACTTCTGCCCGTATATTTTCAACATACTTGTATACTAGTNCAGGGGTGCAGAATATGTCCGAACGCCCGAACGAGGTTCGGGGGAAATAGGGGCAGGGCTGGGGAAATTTTGGCAGGGAAAAATTAGGGGAAAATGTAAACGAAAAAATAGAACAATAAAATTTTGGGGAAAAAAGTATGTCTTAACGTCTATGACTTTTGTTATGTCTAACGTTTCTCTTCTCGAACGAATTAAATACTTACACCTTTTTTAAACCTGCAAGAAAGTAGAGGGCACTGAAATAAAAATGAGACATCCAGGCGAAAGCCCTTAAAATTCGGCTTTGAAATATGTACTCAAGTACTCATATCGAAACCGAAGTGAGAGCCGTGAACCGAGACGATAATGTTTATCTAAACACCCTCACGTGACACCGGTTTCAGTTTAAGTTTAACTCTCTGAACTACACTTATTTCCTATAAAATTACTTTTTCTTTCTTGGAATTATCGTTCATATTATATTTTAAGGATTATAAAGAAATATTGTTATTGTATCAGTTAGTTTTCGAATTCGGTGATCGACGTGTCTTACCAATTCGGCTAAGTCGGATTGTATGTGCCCCAGAAATTTTTTCTAAATTAATATACGGGATTTTATCACCTAACCTCAAAGTGGGGCACGTACAATCCGTCTTTACCCCAATTTTAAATTTGAAGCTTACGTTTAAGCTAGCATTGCTCGTGAACGCTTGGGTGGATAACGTTAAATGAACTCAGCCTGTGCATTGATAAAATGAACATGTGTACCAAATTTCAACTAACTCTGTAATCTGTAACTTAAGTTAGTAGATTTCGTGATGCTTGGTTTTGTGACGGTGATAATTGACGGTCTTTTTTTCGGATTCACTTCCAGGCTCCAGAATGTGCCATGAGGAACTTCGTTCCAATACTTGTAAAATTATAGCAGGTATATTTAAGTGCACAATGTTAACTTTCAAAAGTAAACAACAGGTGAATTGTGAGTTTTATGAATTTTTTATTGTTTCTGTATCTGATTTAATTTATACCAATATATATCTCAAAAAATGTACGCCATAAGTAAGGAATGAAGATTCAAGGTGTAGAGGTCTTACGAAGTCTTCTCGAACGTTACCTTACCACCAGTGATATTTTTGTTTGCCTATTTGGCCCGACCTTTTTTTTCTATTTTAAAAAGTATAATTTCATGAGTATAGACCATCAGTGGAATATACTAAGTAAACGTTGCAATAAGGATACCAATACCATTTTAAGTAAACGTTGCAATAAGGATACCAATACCATTTTTAGGCTGTTATCCGGATAACATAGCAAAGTTCGATTGGGGAAATATTTATGAAAAAAAGTATGTTCTGGGGAAATTTGGGGTATTCAAACATATTCTGCACCCCTGCTTAGACATACTGAATGAAAGCGGAAATACTGACGGAAGTGATATGTCCCCTTCCTGTGCGAGATCAGAAAATAATGTTTCAAAAGTAAATACAATTAATCTTTATCCCTTAATGACTTTTGGCACACTCTCTACTTGCAATATTATGAGTTAAATAAATAGTAATTTATTTTAAGGTGTTTTATCATCTGTAGTGACCAAAAAATTAATAATTTATTTTTAAGGTTACACCAATTATATTTGTCTCTTAATTAATTTGATCTTAATTTTACAAACTTTCTGGAACTTGGTATATATTTGAAGAATATAACTATCTATGTTTATTTTAGAAATATCAAGAAATTTAAAATCTTAATTAAAAATTACCTTTCCTCTTCTATACTTTAATTTTAAAATTACCGTTTAAGTAACATAGCACAATAATACAAGCACAAAACAAAGAAACTTCGCACATACTTTACTAACATTTAAATTTTGATTAACAATAAGATAATGAAAATTAGATTCATTACATTTATTTTTTCTTGTTCTTTATGACTTAAGGATAGTACTAATTATCTTCTTACTTAACCAAACCCAAAGATAATATAATTTTAATAATATTAAACTGCATTAGCGAATAGTGTTTGTCAAAAGAATGTGTCGCTTACCTTAGTTAATTTGTCTAAAAAAGTTTTTTTTTTTTTCTTTCTTAGCGCAACACCAGAATTAATTTGACAAATTCTTATTGTATCCCTAAGTTTCAGATCCATAAATATGTAAAATGAATGAACCCTTAATCCTGTAATAATTCTGTTTTTGATTAGGACAATCAAAAAAATAAAATAAATAATTATGAAATTAAAATATTTATGGAATTGTCTGAATAAATGTTATTCTTATGACTAATATTAATGGCTTTTTTGAATTTGATCTTCAAATGCTCAGCTAAATTTAACTTAGGCATTAATATTATAAAATGAAATAAGTGTTAACAATAATAAAGCAATATAATAATTAATAAAGCATGGCTGAAAATAAATATAAATATAATTTATATAAAATATAAATTCAAATAAATCAATAAATAAAAATTAAAATAAACCTTAGCTTATTAATTTAAATAGATTAATCAGTATTAAAATAAAATAAATTTATGTGTATTATTTTAAAACTAATATTTTAAATTTGGAATTGCCAATGTATTTAATACTGATTGCATTTTAGTCTATATAATTTGTCATTATCAATTAAAATATAGAAAAAGTTGGTGCTTATGCTTTTGCGGGTTTTAATTTCTTAGTTTTGCAAAAATTCTGCGTCACGAAGGTGATGCTTGTTTTCCACTATTGCAAGCATTTTCAGAAACCTCTGAGGTTTTGTGCATCATGATGGAATCACGATGGATCATGTGATGGAATCACAATGAAACACTTGATTGAATCACGATGATGATGGAATCACAATGGCTTGTGATGGAATCACAAAGCAACCAGATATACTGAATTATAGTGAGTCTATTTAAATAGTCAAAACCAGTGGAGAAAACATCTGCTTTTGTGAATTAGATTTTTTTTTCTTTTAATCTCAATTAGGCTCACATTACAAATCTTAGAATCTTACACAATTAATTACAAGGGAAAATTTAAAATAATATGGTTTCAAAATGTTACCATTATGAAGGCCCATTTACACTTGGATTAGTGCAAATGCAATTGCAAGTGTTTAGTAAAAATTACTTATCAATTACGCTAAACGCATGATGTCCAAATGGGTTTAGTGTTTTTACTACACACTCACACTTGCACTAAATCAAAGTGTAAATGGGCCTTTCAGATAGAATAATAATAATAAATAATATTTATATTAATAACTTATGATTCCAAATGTTTTTACTATAAGATAATGATATATTTAGATCTGATAATGATAAATAAGTAATTTTATTATAAGTAGATTTTAAAAATTTGCAATCTCTTGCACTGTGTCTTCACTCAATTATATAGAAACAGAATGAATTTTTAAATTAAATGTAAAAAAATAAATAATAATAATTATCAAAATAAATTAATTTCGTATTTAATCGGTAAAATATTTTTGTACGTATAATAGATATGATAAAATTCAATGTGATTTTTCACTCCGTCCAATTTGTTAAGAAATAAAGTATTTTTTAATAATTTGTGTTTTTTATTATAAATGTCTTATTTTTTTATGTCTGAACTTGTTTATGTATGATGTTAGATATGTTTATTGCTTTTTTTTTATTTATATATTGAGAATTATCAGTGGAACTTTTCTTACTTTAATAATATAATCAAAATACAAAAATTTGAATTTAATAACATTTCCCTAAAATGTATTTTTTTTTTTTTTCAAATTAGTTAACACTTATCTTTACTATTTGTTCTCATTAAAGGTAATAAGTCTTCATAGTAAGCACAAGTATAAGTGTTTTTCTTTTAACGATACTGTAGCTGATACCAAGATTTTTCTTTTTAAGAACCTTATTTTTATGTTTACTCCTTTTCTCTTAGAGTTGTTCTGTGTTAGTTACGGCTTATGGCTTAAAGGAGTCCAATAATTTCCTAATAAAAATGTTTTAACATTAGCTCTTCTTTGAATGTTTAATATGTTTTAATTTTCTGAATGTCGGATGAAATTAATTTAACGTGTTTTAAAGAGAGTTTCACTGAATATTTCGCAATTTTTATTTTGTATAATTGCTATTATTTTATAATTTGATGTTATTTTAAGATCTGTTAATATTATATCACAGGATTTTTTTAAAAGTTTGTTAAACATATAGTATATATTTTGTATCTTTCTCTTTTTTTATGGATTATTTCAATTGTAGTTGTACAATTTAAGATTCAGAATGAATAATTATTGGCTTTTGTAAATTATTTTATGTATATTTTAAAAAAAAATGTTATTTGCATATAAAGTTATTTAACATTATTATTTTTTATTATTTAAAAAAAAAAACAAAAAAAAACATCAAAGCAAGCACCTAAAATAAAAATAATTTGGAGAGTGTTTTTAACAAAAAAAAATGGGTAAAAGCTTTTATTTTCGTTAACAATTTTTCTTGTTAGCCATGGTTATATACTGCCGTGCTAAGCCAAAAAACTGTATCTGTCATTTTGGTCGAAAATAAGGTTTTGGGGGTCGTTTTTGATGGTCCCGAAGCTGTATCTTCATCCTAAATACGAGAAAACAGATATTTTTAGTTAAGGTTTTTGTATTAAAGGACAATTTACTAAGCGATTTACTAAGCGACAAATTGCCTTAAGTGACAAATCAGAAGAAAAAAGACCGTATCTGACGGTAGATACGGTAATTTCGCTTCTGAAATTACAGTCAATTTATGTCAACTTACACCACAGTTACGTTAAACCTGTTATATTCAGATAGAAAAACACCTTATCTTCAGGTGTTTTCATAAATTTGATCCCCCCAAAAATTGATTTATTTAACTTAGATAAAACAAATGTGGCTCAGAGAATAAAATTCTTAATTCATTGATATAAAATAATAAAAAATCGGACGAATAAGAAGGGAGTTATAAGCCTTTAAACTTTTGAAAACTTTAAAGTCGATTATCTCAAAACTTTTTTGTCCAAAAAACGGTAGATACGATTTTTTGGCTTAGCACGGCAGTATAGTTCTCCAACACTCTTACCAAGGGATTTGTAAGTAGGTTCCTTGATTGAAGACTGTTGCTTATAGGCTTAGGCCCTGATCTAAAACCAGGCAATGGTACTCTTTTACTTTGTTACCCACCCTAAAGTGGGTAACAATGTAAATTAGGTCAGATGTAACAAGATTTTACTTGGTTACCCACCGTTTGTTAACATTATTGTGATTGACATTTTTTTCAAATTAATTGACAATCTTAAATGGGGAATGTTCAAATATTCCTTTGGGACAAAAGAATATCCCACTTCTGTAAATAAAAATGACAATACCCGTTAGTCTAACTATCTAGTAAGGCAAAGTAACCTTTAATCCTATAAATTTTGAACAAAAGAATAATTCACTTGGATTTAATAATAAATAAAAAAATATAAATAAAGGGTGGGTAACAAAGTAAAGGAGGGTTCTGGTTTTGGAGGGGCTACAAAATATTGTAACAAGAGCAAATAGAAGCTAAAATTGAAATTTTGACCTTATTTTGCTTATCAGTTCTTAGGTCATCAAAAACTACATAAAAATCAGGGGCGCCTATAAAATCTTTGCCCAGGGCGCAATGTTCTTTAGATTGAAGCCTTGTATTCTTTAGATTGAAGCCTTATATCCTTTTCTTATTATTTGAAGTAATAAGCCATAAAACCCAAATTAAGCCTCAAATTACTGACATTCACTGGAATATCTTTTTATCTCTGAATGAAGAGATGTCAGTTTTAAAAAGAATAGTTTCGTTCCAACTCCCCTATTTGTACCATCCTTTGTATTGTCCCACAGATCGTTCGGGAATCTTTTAGTACATGTTTTATGTAACATTGTAATAAATTCATGTCAGGTTTAGGAATATAATTCCCACTATATTAAAAACATTCAAGGAAACCTAACAGTTAGGGAACCTTCCTATTGACATGAGTGAAGTAGCATGTGTCATACAAACCAGTACTTAGTATTGTCAGAGAATCGTTTTGACAATACAGTAAACAGTTTGCAAACGATCCCTGCGAGGGTTGGAACAGTTTGGAGGGCGGTACGAAACACTGTCACAAGTTAGGTTGGAACAACATTTATCCATTACCCATGCCCCTGGAGATCTGGCTGTTGGTATACTGCTTGGTTGGAACAAACCTAATATTGACAAAATTTAGATTGGTTCAAAACCATTTGTATATGTGGTGTGATCAAAAAGTATCTGACCTTAATTTTTATTGGTCAAACAAAGGAAGCTGTGGGGGCGGNTTTGGTGGTAGGCGATTAATTAGTGAGAGTGAGTGTCGTCAGATTTTTCTTTCTGACAAAATAACAGAAAATGACGAACAGAGTTACTGCATCAAATTACCCATGGATCTTTGAGCAGCCATTTTTGAAGCGGTTGTACCACTCCTTTATTTGTGTGGTGCCCATCGCTACGTTCCCAAACACTTGTTAAATCTTGCGGATTGTTTCCATTTGAGAATTGTCAAGCTTAAACAAAATTTGATGCAGTAACGCTGTTCAACTTTTTCTATAATTTTGTCAGAATGAAAAGTACAATGACACTCACTTGCACTGGCACACTAATTGATAGCCTACCGCCGACTGACTCGTGTTGCAGACATACAAAAAATGAGCATTCACTCTAGGCATGCCTGCAACTGCACACCAAGCCCTGCCCCCACAGCTTCCTTTGTTTGACCAATAAAAATTAAGGCCGGATACTTTTTGATCACACCATGTATATCTATGAATTAAAACGCCAAATGACCTAGGTGAAATTGCAAATTATTACAGGTTGTAAATGAATATGTATGCTTACTTCATTATGACCTAAAGCAGGGGTTCCCAAATTTTTTTGGTGGCGTACCACTTAATGTGTCTTGAATTTGTCATGTACCACTGATGTTTATACAGAAATAACCAGGATTTTTTTTCACAGAAGAAAAGGGGTCCAGGAGAAGGGAAGGAAAGGGGAAATTTAAAAAAAAAAAAAAAAAAAAAAAAGAGTTTAAAGGTTCAAAAACGTAGGGTATTACATTTTTTAATGCAAAACATTTTTAAATTGAAATTGAACCAAACCTGCGTTGCGTACTGTATCATTATTTTTTTTTTTTACCTTCAATCACCTGGATAGAGAAAAAGTGTTTGAGCATGATTGATAAAAAGGACTAAATAAAAATTTTATTTTATTTAGTAAAAAATAAACATTCATGAAAGAACAAATTTCAGCAAAATAACACGAATAGAACATAAAATATTAATAAAACTTGTATTAAAAAAGTTTTAAACTTATCATCCTCAATGCAGGACAGTCTGTGTCTATACTTGGTTTTGAGGTATATAAGGGATGAATACATTCCGAACAACCGCAAATATTTATGCGGCGCGTACTCCTGGACCCGATCCCTCGTACCACCACAGTTTGGGAACCGCTGACTTAAAGTACCCAATATTTTTTATTAATCAATCTACACATTGTTTCTGTTTTGTTCATTTTCAGAAATTTTATTAAGAAAATAAAGCTGAAACAAAATTCAAATTAGTTGAGGGCTTCAAACGTGAATTTTCCAGGTATCTGAAACAATCTATTATTTTACTTTAAATTAAATTGGTGGTAAGTTGAGAACCTGCTGTATTAGGTATGTTATACAATTACAAACTGGTAAAAGCTAAGGTGGGCAGTGATACTTCAATAAGATAAGATGCTTCAATAAATTGAATGTTTATTATTTGACTGACTGAAACTTAGTAGATGGGAGTTCTATCTGCAATTAGAAGGGAGTTCTATCTGCAATTAGAAGGGAGTTCTATCTGCAATTAGAAGGGAGTTCTATCTGCAAGTAGAAGGGAGTTCTATCTGCAAGTAGAAGGGAGTTCTATCTGCAGGTAGAAGGGAGTTCTATCTGCAAGTAGAAGGGAGCACTACCTGCACATAGAAGAGTGCTTCCTGCACAAGTGGTGAAGGACTGACAAATAGCCCATTTCAAATCTCACATAATTCCTGATAGAATGGACTGTATTCTTTTTTCCACATTCTACTACTAAAAAATAAAGCAAATAAAACTAATCTTAAGCATAAATATTTCAGTTTTCAGACTGGTCGTTGTGTGCCTAATTGTGCAAATAAGTAAAAAAGAAATAGTGATGATCACGGGCAATATAAGTTTTTAGTTTACACTAGTTGGAGATAAACAAAACACTTCACATCCTAGTAGAACTGTCTTCTCCTTGGTATTTAATTTTTATAGTTAGATTCTTAATCGTAAATCTGCAAGTACATTATAAGTGTTCCTTTTTGAAAGGCAAATTCTATATGTCTTACTAATGTAGAAAACCTACTTTTAAAATGGAGTGCAAGGTTTTTTGTCAGCTGCTTTATACAGCATTTCATGTGTTCATGAAATTATTTTTAGGGTCCTTTTATCAGAACACATGTTTTCTACATGGTGACGGTGACTAGTGACGCTCAAATGTGATATTTGTGATTCTGGGGATAGCTATGGCTGGTAAGAAGACTGAAAATTACAAAAAGCTCCTGAATTATTTATTCATTAACAAGGCTGGTTTGGTACACTTGTACTTGTTTTCTCAATTCTTCTTCTAATATTTGCTGCCAAGCTTACCAAGGTAACAATAGAAGCTATGTGATCGTTCTATAGAACGAATAAAATTTATTACTCCGATTTCAAAAATTCCAAGATAGAAATCCTTTTAAAATATCAAGGAAAATTTTTGGTCCCGTGTCGGTCTGGCACTCAATTTTTGCGAAGTAACATATCTTAAACAAGTAAGGCGCGCTTCACGTAAGTAAGGTTAGGCGATAATCGCCGGTTTCTGTACGACTTACTTAAAATGATCAGGTGTAATAGTTGCATATTCTTTTTCCTGCCTGTGAAGCTTACATTACTGGGCCGATGCCGATGAAATTTGGCATACACATTCAGAAAAATCACACCTTAAGGCGAAATATAAAAATGTATTTAGTTATAATTTGGGAGTGCCTACCCTCCTAAAACTTTGAAAAATAATTTTATCTTGAAGACTTTTGAAAATTTTTATTAAAAAAATTCTTAAATGTAATCGTTTTAAATACGAATCTAACCACACACGTCACTTCCCCAGGACTAATTTAGTATATGGGGTGAGAAAAATATATCTAATTTTGAAAATAAATACGTAAATTAATTTAGTAAACTATTGAAAAATTTTTTATTATTGCACACTTCAGTGCCGGCCCGAGGCAAGTTTTAGGATGGAGCGAGATCCAATGTCGGCGCCCCTCTTTGCTTGCTTCTAATTTCTAATACATGGGTGTCGTTAGCAGTACATTATTGAAGGGGGGGGGGGGGTCCAGGGGAGGCCCCTCCCCGGAAAATTTTGAAAGTATGGACTCTCAAAACAGTGTTTTTATGCATCTCTTAGGTGAAATTTGATTTTAACTCTTTGTCATAAAACAAAGTATACCGGTGAAGTTCGGTGACAAAAGTATGAACACAAGTATTTTTTATAAAAAATAGCAAACTGAAAGAGCAACTTAAAAATAGTAGATATATGTAATATAATAAAAGTTGTGCTCCTAATCATTGTAGATTAAATAGATCAGTAAATAATAGCCATTACGCAATAATACTTAAAATCTATAATAAAATATGTAATTTAATGAATAGTTATGAAAAGCAATAAAAACATGTTTTTTTAGGGTTGCAATTATATAAAGTTTAGTTTAAAACGGGACATTGGATTTTGAGGGGGTGGTCAAGCTATTGCAGCTCCTAGACGAAGGTGGAGGACTCTGGGAGCCCTAGGAAAATTTTGAGAATTTTAAGAAAAAAATTGCATTCTTTAGTAAAGTTGTCTCTTTTGACGTCAATCTGCACTATTTGGCCTGTTTCGTACTGTCCGATATAATTCGTTTTTATAACTGCCAAAGTCTCCAACTAAACCAAAACGTCTCCTCATCTTACATCTTATATGGGGTAGGTGGGCGATTTTTTTTAAACTTTGTAACTCATCAGTAAACTTAATTTGACTCACTTCCCAACTTCCGATTAACGATTAAGCTGGAACTTGAATAGATTATGTATTTTCGATTGCAATACTATAGTCAGTCATTAGTTTTACAAAATAATTTATATTAAAATCAAATTATAATTATTATTAACTACGGGAAACAGTCAGAGAAAAGCAAGCTCCAGCGCCGGGGTTTGAACCCGGGCCTCTGTATTTCCAGTACATTGCTCTGACCAACTAAGCTACGCAGGAGAATGGTTTTCTACTGACGTTATTGATACCTTGACCCGATTTTAAAGCTTTTAATTTTCCACTAAGTCTAAGGAGTCAACATTAGTGACATAGAACTAGACCGAGAAATATCGCTTATAATTATAAAGTACCCAATTAGTACCTGTACTTCGTACAATCAATTAGAAATTCATTTTTACGATNAGAGCAATGTACTGGAAATACAGAGGCCCGGGTTCAAACCCCGGCGCTGGAGCTTGTTTTTCTCTGACTGTTTCCCGTAGTTAATAATAATTATAATTTGATTTAAATTAAAATTTAATCATTCTGTAGTATGAATACTACCAAAATCGTAAAAATGAATTTCTAATTGATTGTACGAAGTACAGGTACTAATTGGGTACTTTATAATTATAAGCGATATTTCTCGGTCTAGTTCTATGTCACTAATGTTGACTCCTTAGACTTAGTGGAAAATTAAAAGCTTTAAAATCGGGTCAAGGTATCAATAACGTCAGTAGAAAACCATTCTCCTGCGTAGCTTAGTTGGTCAGAGCAATGTACTGGAAATACAGAGGCCCGGGTTCAAACCCCGGCGCTGGAGCTTGTTTTTCTCTGACTGTTTCCCGTAGTTAATAATAATTATAATTTGATTTAAATTAAAATTTAATCATTCCGTAGTATGAATACTTCCAAAATCGTAAAAAAAGGAAAAATAATTTATATTAGCCAATAAATTATTATATTTCCTTATATATATGGAAAAATGTTGGTAAAATTGGAAAAAATTGCTAAAATACTTTTTACTTTCTCTTAAAAAGAGAAAATTTAATTTTGAGATATTGATGGATGTACACGTTTTGAGGTCCCCCGAGTAAAAATAGCGGTTTTTAAAAAAAATTCTGTCTGTGCAGACTCCTAGAGCCTAAAATAATGGGCCGATTTTTACGAAATGGCATACATGATAAGAAAAATCGTACCCCGTGGCGAAATCGAGAAATGAATTTTAGCTTTAAATTTGGGGGCACTATCCCCCAAAAACTCTAAAAAAAAAAAATATTTATCGAAAACGATTTTGATTAAAAAATTCTAAAATGTGGTCGATTTAAATGCAAATCTAACGATATAAGGCGTTTTTCCGGGAAAAAATCTAGTTCCTGAGAAAATATCTTTAAGCGCGAAACGAGAGTGGCCGGGTTCGATTCCCCGCCGAGGAGAAGTTATTTGTATGATAAATTTCGATGAAATTTTCAATAATAATTAAATGTAGCTATGAAAGCTAATAAATGGAAAAAATTGGGTTAAGTAGTTATGAACTCGTATATGAGAAAGTTTGACAGAGTTGTCTCGGACCGATTTTTAACTTTGAAATTTTAACGTAAGATTAACTTTCTGTAAGATAAATATACCTAATTCCAATTCCCCCATATTTCAACTTGATATCTTCTGTCTGCTATTTTGGAATTAAATCATTTTGCCATTTGGTAAGGAAAAGTTCTGAGTTGCCCTGCGTCCGATTTTTGATCCTTCTTTGTGAAGTAATGAAATATCCAATAAATTAAGCCTCCATTAATATTTAATATGATAGTATGACGTGAATCCGGAGAATGCTGATCTAATATACAATTTGTCAAGATCCTTCTAGTTATTTTTCTTTATAAATACTTGAATGATTCATTCGATTAAAACCTTAAATTATAGTTGTTGATAAACAATTTACCCGAGAATCTACTCTTCTCACTTCTTTCTTTGCATGTAGGTGTGTTAGTGTTTATATATAAAACACACAACACCTGCTGTATCACATTTCATCCACTATTTATTTGAGTTTGATGTAAATGATATGCATAGTTTTTCAATCCTTAAGGAATGTTGATTTGGATTATTTATTCAAGTGTGGGTAGGCAGTAAGGTGTCAGAGGCGTGAGGCGCCGATGCCTATATCCAACAAACGGTCTAGAAATAGTTACGTTAGCGTTGAATGAAGGATTTATTGCAGAAAAGAACATTGCTGTTACTAATTGGTACTTGTAGAATCAATATAATTAAACTCGAAGGTGCTCTGTACTTTGAAAACTCGTGTAAACATGCGTTCATATTACCTTAAGGCGAAATATAAAAATGTATTTAGTTATAATTTGGGAGTGCCTACCCTCCTAAAACTTTGAAAAATAATTTTATCTTGAAGACTTTTGAAAATTTTTATTAAAAAAATTCTTAAATGTAATCGTTTTAAATACGAATCTAACCACACACGTCACTTCCCCAGGACTAATTTAGTATATGGGGTGAGAAAAATATATCTAATTTTGAAAATAAATACGTAAATTAATTTAGTAAACTATTGAAAAATTTTTTATTATTGCACACTTCAGTGCCGGCCCGAGGCAAGTTTTAGGATGGAGCGAGATCCAATTTCGGCGCCCCTCTTTGCTTGCTTCTAATTTCTAATACATGGGTGTCGTTAGCAGTACATTATTGAAGGGGGTACACAGCCTGGAGGGGNCATTCTAGAACTGACTCTATTGAGTTCTCATTTTAATTAAGATTTTTCATATTAAGATATTAATATAAATTCTTTTCTCGCTTTTTTTTTAGTTCTAGAGCTAGTATTTTATTTATAAAATATAATTTAGCTTTCGTTTCGATATATTTTAAAGGCCTCAAAAAAGCCTGTCATCTTAATTAGTGGCTAAATAATATGTTTTTATACCACGTGTCTACAAAAATATAGAATTATTAAATTTAAATATTACGGAATTTTAATTATCATCACGTCTTAGTCATCTATTATAAATGTATAGAATGTGTAGAAGCTTTACCAAATGCGTTTTTGTATGCACCTAATGCTTTTATTGTCTGGTAATAACTTGATGTAAACAGTTCATATGCTAACTTAGAGGACTTACAGTCTATAAGATTAGAGTTGGCACAATCAAAAGGCGGGAAAATTTTTAGGGAAACAATTTTATTGGTCCCTCATGTTGAATGCAACTTCAGAAAAAAATGCTCTACTCTACCTCTGTTCCACAAAAAAATATAACATGGCAACACCGATTTTCCCTTTTTATAACCCCAAAACTACCTCCACATTTGTTGTTTCCCGCCTTCGATTGTGCCCACTCTAATCTTATAGACTGTAGATGAACATGACATCTTCCGCTTTCGTCCTGATGGTTCCTTATATCTATTCCACTGAGATCTCTTTCAATTCTCTTGCTCAAAGGTTTGAACAAGTTTATTAAAAAAGAGGACGGAAGCTTTCCCCATTGAAACTGGACTTATAATCAATGTAATAAGGAATTACAATTAAATCCTAATTTTTCTCCTTTTTAGGGTTTCGTTAGTAAAACCAAAAAAAGGAAACCCTTATAGTTTCGTTTTTGTGTCTGTCTGTCTGTCAGTCTGTACGGTTCCAATAAATTTTGAAGCAAATGAGATAAAAGCGTGAAACTTACCAGTATTAAAGATCGTTTTGACGCGCACACAGGAAAAATATAGAGAACTCAAAATAATCAGCTGTTCAAATTCAAAATGGCGGATAATTCACATCGCGAGAAAAAAATATTTTTTTTTATAATTTTGAGTGGGGTATCAAATGAAAGGTGTTGAAGAGTAGATTACAAATATACATAACACTTGGGGATAGTGATTAATTTACGGCGCCATTTTGTCCAAAAACGTCGAAATTTTTCGTGTCCCCCCCCCCCCTAAAACCGTACTTCCGCTATTACTAACAATATAGAAAAATGTGCGGTCTGCTGGGCCATAGAAAAAATAAGATTAGCAATCCGATCTGATTTACTGGAAATCGAAGATGGCGGATAATTCATGTCAATCGAAAAAAAATATATTTTTTTAAATTTTGAGTGGGGTATCAAATGAAAGGTATTAAAGTGTAGATTAAAAATATATATACCACTTAGGGTTAGTGTTTAGTTTTCGGCGCCATTTTGTCAAAAAACATCGAAATTTTTCGTGTCCCCCCCCCCCTAAAATCATACTTCCGCTGTTACTAAAAATATAGCAAAATGTGCAGTCTGCTGGGCCAATGAAAAAATAAGATTAGCAACTCGATCTGATTTACTGGAAATCCAAGATGGCGGCAAATTCATGTCACTCGATTTTTTTATTTTTTTTAAATTTTGAGTGGGGTATCAAATGAAAGGTATTGAAGAGTAGATTAGAAAAATATATAACACTTGTTGTTAATCGTTCATTTTGCCGCCATTTTGAAAAAAAAATAATAATCCCCCCCCCTTACTAATTTTTATTCACAATACCAACGAAACCCTTTTTATGTGAGACTTCACGCCTTACCAATTTATTTTGATGAGTGCAATTTTTTTATATCTTATTCTATGATATGACTTAATAGAATTATTACTTCCCCCATCATTTCTTAAAGCAACTGATTCTTTTGAATATTTACGAGTTTATATTTCATTTTAACGATGCATAGATTGAAGCAAAAAATATGTATTTAGCAGTTAGACCAGTATATAGATTGCCTGAAAGGGGTCCAGCTTACATTAATTTAGGGTAAACGATTTTATTTTTTAGGATTGTTTTGCATAGTAAGAGGAGCATGAAACCAAGTTTGCGACCTCGAAAGCCCTTGGGAAAACTCTTGGTAAACGATTATATAAATGTCAAAAAATGAGTAAACTCCGGTATTTTACAAAATTTCGTCAAAATTCAAAGTCCTGTAGAAATGGATTTGAATGACAAAATAAGGTTTGACTAGTGCATTTTGTTGGAAATTTTGTCTACTTTAATTTCAAAGGGAACACAATATTCTAATTTTGAAGTCATTTTTATGAGTTATATTAAAAAAATTGAAAAATGTGCAAAATTTCGAGGATTTTCGCCTACCAAAGTTGTCTTCGGGGGTTTTCAAGGTCGCAAACTTAGTAACTTAGTTTTATGCTCCTCTTACTACGCAAAACAATCCTAAAAAAAAAATAAAAACGTTTACCCTAATTAATGTAAGCTCGAATGTATGTATATATTGGCCTAAGTAATTTAATTGAAATAATTAAGTTTTATTATTATTACTAAAAAAAGTATAATAAATATTCAACTTGAATATGATCTAGTCCGGTCCAGTGTTGGCGGAGTTTTATATTCTTAATTTCTTGAAATAAGAATATATTCTGTTTCAATGTAAACGTGGGAATATCTTATTCCTGAGCCTCGCTTTTTAAATTATTCTTTATCTCATCTGTAAGACAGTAGTTCAATATTAAACAAGTACTTATTGAATATTTTCTTGTGCTGCCTCCTTACTTGCCTTAAGATACAATGGTTAAGGCATCATCCCCTCACACGATGCCACCTGTAATAAAATGAAAACCTTACCTGAACTCTGGGTATTCATTCTCACGCTCTTCCGAAGCTACTATAAAACACCCGTAGGCAAAATCCTAACATTGTGTAATTATTTGGTTACTTATTACTGCTTTGCTTTATTATTACTATTATTTATTTCCTTTTTCTGATTCTACACGTTTTTCTTGTGTTTGGAATTTAGAGGATGTGAATGAGTGAATGGCTGGATTATTTTTTGTTATACGTTTTATTTTTCTTACTTCAGTGGGAATATTTTGATATTCTTACTTTTGAAAATTCTATAATACAAAACAATTTTTTAAAAGCAAGTAAACAAATATTCTTTGATAAAAACTTAATGACGGATATTTGAATAGGTACATACCAGTTTCGTCTACTTTAGTTGTTTATCATAACTAAACTGTTGATTAATAAGTTAATAACTTGTTTAATAACTTATTAATTACAAGTTAATAACAGGTTAATGAGCTACACCTCTTTCATGATAAGTTAACTTAAAATTACGGTTGAAAAAACAAATTTAATGTGTTTTAATATTTATATTTTTGTGAAATTATTTCTTTATTGGTATATTTTGATTAGAGATAGGATGTTGGTTGAGAAGTGAATATGAAAATACTTAAGTGCACTACATCACAATCTTGATGTAGTCAATTCACTTAACACTGTTATTAAATATTAATGAGACTCTAGACATAAATATGTGTTCGTGGAGGCAAATCTTTATTGTAACAAAGATTTCCTTGTGATAAAACTTAATTGGAGTTGCTCCATCTGGTTAAAGCAGAATATGAATGTAGATTTCATACCGTACATTTTTGTAACCCTTTTGAAGCAATTTAATTACCTTCTTTCTTATTTGAAGCGGGTTCCATGACATATGTTGTGTTCTGTCCTGAGCTCACACTCGCCACATCGTCCATAGGGTTTGGTATGGGAGGGCTCTACGTGGGGAAATTCGACCATTTGTAAAAAGGCGGTGTTTGCAATCTCATCTGCGGAGTTGCAACAAGCCGCTCCCGCATTCCGCCCTCTTGTTACTTGAATACTTAAATATCGTCGGTTTTATTCGTCGTCTTCGTGGTTTAAATGTTTTCTTCAAGTCGTTTTATATCGGTCGTAGACGCCCGTGTACAAATGTCTAATTATTCCATCAGTGGTGGTGTCCCCTGGTTCGGTGGGCTCCAGTAAGAAACGCCTGCGGCTGCCCTACCCGGTCCCACTCTTTCTTCACCCGCTCCTCCCGACATATCTCTTTTAGCCGACCCCTCTGAACAACCGACTTCGTTTTTTCACTTTCTTGTTTTCTTCCCATTAAGTATTATTAATTTACTTTGCAGTTACTGAAGAAAAATACGTTTAAAAATACTGGCTACTTGTGTGTGTCTAAAGTGAACTATGCCATAAATAGAAGTGTTTATTCTTCTGTGTCAGTTTGTCGTATTGACCAAACTAATATTATTTTAATTTTCTTCAAATTTGCTTGTAAATGTAGTCCTGTATTGATTATATTCTTCGAGCTATTTTTAGATTTATCTTGTATCTTTAAATTTATTTGTTGAAATCCGAAGACGTTTATGATAAAGGACATGAGTTTTGGATCTTGAAAAGTGTGTTGAATTATTTTCCTGGGCTAATTAATTAGTTCTATAAGAGAATATAAAAAGGGCAGGGCATTTGTTTACAAAAACACATTTATTTATTACGTTTATATTTACTACGTTTCCATGAGTTTTCAAAACTGTTGTAGTTTCAAACCGAAAGTGCTTCCATGAGGAGTTTCCAAAACAGTTTTCACCACAATTTTAAAAACTATAAACTCCCAGACCTAGTTTTAGTTAAGTCAGGTCATCATACCCAATGCGCATGCCTCGATACAGTTTTCATTTCAATACCCGTTTCCATGCAATCTTTTCAAAACAGTTTTCATTTCAATACCCATTTCCATGAAATCTTTTCAAAACAGTTTTCATTTCAATACCCGTTTCCATGCAATCTTTTCAAAACAGTTTCAACACAAAACCGAAAATTTGCTGTTGTGACCTTGAAGTCATTGAAATCACCGTTTCCACGGAGTTTCGAAAACCGAAATAGTTTTCAAATTGTTCGTGTTGTAAAACATTACATGCGTGACGGGTTCGCGAAAGCTTTATGATATTATATGCTTAACCCTCTACTCTGTGCATTTTAATGATGTTTCAATCTTTACCCTTCTAAGAAAGATCATCTTTAAGTAAAACATCATTTAACCTCCATCATGATCTGAAACACTGTTGACTGTCGTCTGTCATACTCATACAAACAAAGATTACATTTTAATAGAATAATAGAAATGGAAAGCCTCTCCACTAATCATATGTTTATTTCACATTCACAGAACTAGCTTTCTTCATTACATTTCATTATTTACATTTACATTTAATCATTATTACATTTTAATTCATTATTTACATTTTAATCTTTATTCTTGTAATTCAGTTGAGATCTTTAGTTGTTCTACATTTCTCTCGTTGCAGAAGAAGACGTGCTTCTGCATGTATCATCAAGTGGAATTTGTTGTATGGCCGTAGATGGACAATTACTTTTAAATACTTTTTAAAAGTTCTGCAGTCTGTGGTATGACATACCTGACTAAGTTCTTGTTCATTTCTTTGGTTGAACATTGGGCCGCTACAAGATTCCTTCATGATTCTCTGTGCTGAGTCTTGCCAACTTCTCTTGTCTCCCAGTCTTCAGTCTTTTTCCAGGTTTTCCTGACCGCCCAGATCGCTGAGATGCCTGGGTGTTCCAATACAGGACTTGTCTTGCCAAGCAATACTCTTCTATTCTAAAAGTGTTGCCTATCCGGCACCTTTTTTGGATTGTTACTTTCCTTATAAAGAAAATAGAGGGGAGTAACAATCTAAAGAAGGAGTACAGAATGTTGTTAGTCTGTTCTCAGAAGTGTGATATTCCTTTGTCCCAGAGCAAATTGGACTTAACATCCCTTTGTCTCAATAGTTATTCAGTAGTCATTTATACTCTAAAAAAAAGGGAGTAACAATCTAAATAAGTACTACCTATCCTTTATTTCATTGATTTGATGACACGGTTTCCTCCAAAGTTCTTGGTTGGATATCCTTTCAACAACTATATCCTGGGGATATACCCGAGGCCTTCATCAAGATAACCTGGGATTTCGGTCTCTATTTCACACATGCAACATACTGCTTCTATATTAGAGCAGGACATTGTAAGTTTGGTTTTGTTTTTGTTAATGTCTGTGAAGAACGCCAGATTGGGCCAAAGCTAGTTTAGGGCTGCCTCTTTACGATCTGTATATAGGAATACGCAACACAGAAATGTATTGCGTTGGTTATACCTATTAAAAGCTCAGTCATATATTTTAATCAACCCTTTCTTCTTGATTTTATTATTACATATTAATTTATTTTGCTTCTGAGCTTACCGAAGGTGACGGAAGCTACGTAATAGTTCTGAAGAAAGAAAATATTTTATGTCTCCAATATATAAAAAATCCAAGAAAGAAATCCTTTTCAGACGTCTGGGAACTTTAGTCTTTCTGTCTGTCGCTCAATTTTTGTTAACCAACATATCTTGAACACTAAAAGTCCGATTTTAATGAAATTTGTATGGTAGGTTGTATGGTGGTATTTGGTGGGTGGCATAATTAGCCCATTGTAGGTCCCATATAAGTTTTATAAAAAGTATAGGCGCCGATGTGTTTTTCTTCCATATGCGCACAAACATACATTTCTTACATCTTCAAAAGTAATTATCTGATTTTTATGAAATTTTGATGGTTCGTCGAAAGTAGCCCAGAGATAGCCCGAGATTAATTTCAACCGTCAGTTCTCTTTACATTTTGCTAAAATGACAGTTTAATACATGTGAAAAAATCAAAAGAATTTTCACATATTTAAAAAACCGGCGGAAAATGAAATAAATTGGAATTTAAAACCAAAAATTTATCAAATTTTACAAAATAGGACGCGAAGAAGCTAGGTGCAATACTAATTTGAAAATTATTTTTGTACCATTCTTGATCATTTTGACTGAAAATAACCGATTACCATTTCAGGACGTTAAATCGGGCATTAAATACGAAAGCGTTACGTTTAAGCGCTGTCTATACGCTTCGTTTACAAATCAGTTCGTGAAAGTATACGCGTATTGTGTTGCTTTACACACTCATGGAAGGACTTGAGTCATGTACTATTAATTCTATTAATTACACATTTTTATTACAATAGGCTTAATGAGTAACAGCAAACTCCATTTTAATACTATATATTTCTTTACTTTTAAAATGTTTAAATTCCATGCCCTCTTACAAATAAAATTTAAAAACATTTCAATGGTAAGCAAGATCAACTCAAATGTAAATACACCATATTTTATTTTTGTCATATTTCTACTTCAAAATGTTTTTTATAACTTGATGTAGAGCATATGGCACCATCTAATCTATAAGTCCATAAATAAGATTGATTACCAATAAAACCATTAGGGAAAAAAATATCCGTAAATTTTCTTGATATATTTTCATAATTTATATATTTTAAAAACATGTTTGTATGGCCGTAAACAATATAACTCCATTACAAAATTCCGATTACCGTCACAACCCACGTTTTTTTTTTTATAAAAGATTTAATCGTCTTGTTATTTGTGTCATAAATTGGGTTACTCTATGGACAAGATTTGATTTTATTGTGGGAGAAACAAATTTCAAATCGGATTATCAATAAATTTACAGTACATTGTATTAAGAATGAATTGTGTATTTGAACTAAGTTACCCCTAAAATGTTAGAAACTGCGCGCTAGATTCAATGTTGACGCCCACATCTATTTTATTGAGTATTTCTTTTCAGCCGTGCTACACAATAAAATTAATGTAGCTTGACAAATAGCAGATTTGTCAAGGCAGTATAAATACATAATAGATTTTTTGGTTTTTTTTTTCTTTCCTACTTCTGTTGCTGATTATATCATAACAATGTAGAGCTATTCTAGCGTCTGGAGCCCTCGGATGTAAAACAGAAAAAAAAGACCGTCACAAAACCAATCGTCCCGAAATCGACCGATGACGATAACTTGACTCAAAGTTGACCGAGTTAGTTGAAATTTAGTGCAAATGTTCATTTTACCAATGCCCAGCCATAGTTAGTTGGAAAACGTTATCCTTTAAGGGTTTGCACGCAACGCTCACGTAAACATAAGCTTCAAATTTAAAATTGGAATTTCAGGACGGGAACAAATTCTAATTTCATCTATTCAATAGATAAGAGTTCAAGAGATAAACAGCTTGTGTATAAATATATTTTTTAATAAATCCAGCAGCGGCACCGCAATGAAGTGTTAAAGATCGTTAAAACTATTAAAGTGGATCTAAAAGTTTAAAATAAAGAAAACAACGTTTTTACCGATATCTTACGTTCTAACGTAACGATTTTAATAAAACTTCGTACAACATCGTCTAGAAAACAATTGAAACAGTTGTCAAATTTCAACCTGATACAAGCAGAAGTTTTTGAGTAGAGAAGTGATATATATGATATATGTTATAATATTTTAAATTGAGGCCGGGTAGATAGGGAACAGGATTGTACTAAAACCATATACCCTAACGTTAACTATCAACTCATCATGATTAACTTTTTTCTAAATACATATTCAATTCATATTTATTGCAAGACGTTCGCTTCAATAATATAAAATGTTTTTCTTCTTATTTTGCGTTAACTCCGCTTACTACAAATAGTTAATTACATTTAATTTTGCCTCTTTTCTAACTCTGCCATATATAAGAAATAAGAGGTTATAGCATTGTATAATTAGCAGTGTGATTTTATAATTTACTAGCCGTTAGGCCCGCGGTAACGGGCAGAATAATAAATATGGTTGAGAAAAAGAGCTGAGAGATAATTAGTTATAATTAAATAGATATTTAAAGAGATATTTACTGTTTAAATAGTAAGTTTTATGCAGTTATAATTAAAATTAAAACATTTAAATAGGAAGTTTTGTGCTCAGATATTCGTTATATAGGTATGGCGCAAAAAGTTTTGAGGTTTTGCCCAAAGTATTTTCCTCAATTAAATCTTATGTTGTTTCCCTACTAATCTATGTTGCCATCATGTATATATTTATGATTCATACAAGTAAGACCCCAGGGTCGGTATTGTCAACTAATTGTAAGACTTATATGTAAATGCATTGTACAAATTATCTAGTTAAATAAAACTCTTTTTGATTTGATTTGAGGTATGGCGCAATTGGTTAAGTATCTGGCTTTCACCCAGGAGCCCCGGGTTCGATCCCAGCTTATGGGGCATCAATTTTTAACGTTATAAATCATTTAGAGGTGAGTTGTCGTCGTCGGGACACTACTCGATTATATAAAAGATAATTAATGAAAAGCGTAAGGAACTTCGTTCCTACCGGGTGTCCCGCGACACCACACGATATTTTTCCCGCTTTTTTTCTATCCTTTCAAAGGCATTGATAAGATAAATATTCTTGTTATTATAAACATTTTGAAAGTTAATATAAATTAAAACTCTGAATGATTTTAGAAGTAAATTTACAGTACATTTATTTTAAAATAATTTTGTATTCAGATCGGAATGACGCATCGAGCATGTTCCTCAAATTCATTTGTCATTTAATGGGTAATTTTTTATTATTTATTTCGTGTATTATTTATCAATGTTATGTAAACTCAAAAAGGAGGATGTCGTGTAATTTACAGTACATTTCTTTTTAAAATAATTTAGTTTTCAGATCGGAATGACGCATAACACCATTTTCTTCAAATTCATTTGTCATTTAATGGGTAATTTTTTATTATTTCGTGTATTCATCAATGTTATTGTGAGTTCAAGAAGGGGAATATTTTATAAACGTTAACCCTGAACCCTGTAAAGATTCACATGTAATATATTTGGCATTGCACCAGGATAACTCCAAGCTGACATTTACATAATTTCTTCATTTGTTCATATTAAGAGACAGGAAATATAAGGGGAGGGGGGGATGGAATAGGCGTGGTCTGTCATGTAAACTCCACCTTTTTCCTTTAACAATTATCCAATGAAAATTTCAAGAACTTGTTTGTATAAAAACGAAGGGAAAAAAATAGCAATAAAAAAGAAGAATTGAAGTATAAAAAAACTTAAAAAGGTATAAATATGGTGGCTTGATATGTAATTAATCATAATGTAACGACTTCAAAAAAAATATTTCTTAAGCTTATTATCTTCTACAGAAAATGGGAAGTTAAAAAAAGAAGAAGAAACATATTCATGATATATTTTATTATGTGAATTAAAATTTATAATGATGTCTAACATATTATTGTAGAGCTTACATACCTATATAATATAATATGACGGTTTTAATTGCCTCCACTGCGCATTTAATTAAATCTATAATTAGTTTCGGCTAAGCTATATGTACATGTTATATACGCCTAAACATTTCTCTTTTTTTTCGTACGAATGGAATTTTATTCGGAAAATGTGTGGTCAAAATAAAACCCTGTGGGTGAAAATATGCATCCTGCTCAGTGTATCGTTTGTACACGCACATCTCCATCGTCCGGTTTCAACATGAAGCCATATTGTATTGATAAATTTATAAATATTAAAAATTGGCGTTGTTGCTTTCAAATGTCATCCTTTACCATGTTATGATATANAAACGAGATTCTAATGTTTGAATATTTAAGCTTAAACGTATATTTCTAACCTAATCTGTAGAGTGCTATAGTTTCAAGTCCATTAAATATCCCTGAACTCAAATTTTATTGTACAAACTATAACAATATTATAAATATTTTTAATTTTTTTTTTTTCAGGTGTAAATTGCAGAGAAGCGAGTGCTTTCTTCAATGTTAAAAATGTAGAAATCAAAGTGAGTGATACTGGTCTTAGCATCTTAGGGTATGAATTCCGACGTTTCGCTTCCACCACTGGAAGCATCTTCAGGGGTGTGGTCTTAGCATCTTAAGGTGATGAATATACGTATAATATAAAACATACGCATTTAATTTAACATAACGTATATTTAATGGATATCATAAGAAAAGAAAAAAAGGATATAATTTCATCATAAATTATATGTATTTGTAACAAAATTAAAAAAAATAAATATTTAGAGATTAGCACTTTTTCTGTTGAGGAATAAACAAACTAACATTCTTATATAGGTTGTATACATACACTGATATTATTCAAGTAATAGTCACAATTCAAGCTCATTTACTTATGCCTCTTATATACATTTTAAATTCAAGAATGGAGACACTCTCCGTAGCATATGTTGTGAGTGGCATGACAATGTCACACAAATATTTTTAATTTTAGATTATTGAATTGTGAATTGAAAAAAAATAAAATCAAACCAAAAATAATTTAAATAAAAAAGAAAAAGATTGAACAAAGTATTCAAATTTGTTCTGAACCTTTTTCACATATGTTCAACCCCTTAAACTTCAACTAAGGGATGATTTTTACACAGAAAGGGGTGGGTTATTACACAGAAAAAGATGGGTTATATTACACAAAGCATAACTTAAAAGATTCAAATTTTTGTGTAGAGTATTTTCGGAGATCTACAATGCATTAACGATAGACAGACACAGAAAATTATTAGTGTACACAAAATACCTATGCAATAGACGAGTTCTTTCTTTCATAGAATATTTCCCTAGCCTAAAAAAATTAAATATTTTCACCTACTGATTACAGTAGGTATTACTCTTAGGTATACGGGAACGTGTGTGGCCGCCTTATGTACTCTAGTAGGTGTCTCATGACAAAATTCCACGTCCGAAGACGTGTAGTCTGTCATTTACAGTTTACATCCCCCCGAAAGAATTTTAAATATTGATTGAACACTTTTTAGTTTTATTTTGCTTTCAAGCTTACCGGAGTTAACGGAAGCTATATGTGTGATCATATTAATTTCATCCGTCTCCGCTTATTAAATGTTGCTTAAATGATACTTTTATTCAATTTAGCAAACTTTTAAAAACAATTTTGACAGACTTAAATAAAAGGGGGAAAAAATAAAATTTAAATTAGATATTAATGGGTGGCATAATCAAATCATGAATATAGTAGGTTAGACATTTATTTGTCGTTCTAATTAGTAGATTATTTTTAAAGGCGTTTGTGCAAATATTACGAGAAAGGATTGATAGGTAATAATGGTTACTCGTTATCACGGTCAACATTAATTTATTCCTGGTCCACAAGTAATGATTCAAGTTAAAATCGATTGTGTTTAAACTTAATGTATTGAATTTTTTTCAATGTAAACGTTCTACAGTTTTCAACATCAATTGTTTAAAGTTAACTAGAAGTTACCGGAAAGATTTAAATACTTTATTTTACTTTTTGTTCGTTGTTCAAGCACCAACCATTCGTTGAACACTAGCAGTTCGTTGAACACATGACCAACCATTCTAGCTGATTCATAAGTTTAAGTCTGCCAGCATCTGAAGGCCATCCCCCCCCCCTTCAAGTTCTTATGGATTTTAAGCTTGTCCCTTTAGTGCTATTGACAAGGCCTGCTCTCCTAGGATTTTATTGGGAATGAAACAATGTCAGTAATTTTACTAGGAAGCTGAAAAATATATGTGTCAAATTTGGTTAAGATATCTTAAAGAATAAAGGAGCCTATATAGAACTTACGCAAACATACGTTGACTTTTATATAGATGATTTGATATAGGGGAGACCGGGGCACAGAGGACCTAATAAGGTTTGTGTTCAGATAACTTCAGCATTATTAAATAAAATTATGTTAAATAAGAAGTATTTATTAGAATAAATATTTCTCTAACTGTTCCCCGACTCACAGTTCTTAATTTTAATTATAAGTATTTTATTTTAATTTTTTTCTGAATGAAGTCAATTGGTCCTCTGTGCCCCTGGTGCAGGGGCACATAGGACCACTTCCGTTTATTTAGAAAAACAAATTAAATTCTATATTTTTAATTTTTATTTTTATTAGGCAGTAGCTACAAACAATATTTTTATCGCCATCTTCAGCCCCTGCGCAAGAATCATATGTCCATTCATTACAAATTCAAATCACAGCATGGAGTGTACCGCATACCTTTACGGTCCTCTGTGCCCCAAGCCACATGTCATTAAAAAACATTTTATGACAAGATGACAGGACAGACTTAAACAAATGAAAACAATTTACATTATAAATATAAGACCTAAGTTTATCAGATACAGTAAATTTGTTTAAAAATTCTGTATCAAATTAATGTTACATTTAATTATATATAACGTAAATATTAGATCACTTTCCTTGAAAATTAAAAAAAGTTTATAAAAATTGATCAAACTTAGTTAACTCTGCCAGTGATTGCTTACGCCTGGAAACAAACTAACTAATAGATCATACAGATTTCCGGTTTGTAGCGCCACTATACAATAAAAAAACTCAGTGGACCTCTGTGCCCCGGTCTCCCCTAGATATATTTTACCATTTTATCCCCCTAAATATACATAACAACTATTACTGCAGTCTTAAAGAGCTTTTCAACGGTATGCGGTATGCACCATGAAGGGTTTTAATTACTTTGATATCTGTACCCTGTACCCCTGTGTACCAAAATTTAAATTTCAAAAATTCATTAGACAGTGATTTTCCCTTGCTTTGAAGGTCAAGAGTGCAAATTTTCATCGTATCTGACTAAAACTGTAGATTTGAATAAATAACACACACACCTACGTCCTACGTTGACTTTTATACAGGGTGATCCAAAAGTTCGAAAACAGCTTAACATCTCCGTTAATATTTGAGATATCAAACTGCGTTTTTTTTTTTTGCTATCTTCATCATGCATAAAAAATACCTTTTTTGGTACCCACCCATTTTCCCGCCATTTTGGTTGCCACCATATTGGATTTAACTTTAAAATTTCAAATTGGAACCCTTATATTGTGATACGTATTTGGAAAGGACTTGAAAAAAGAAAACATTTGCCGCAAACCAGAGCTTTCTATCTTTCGCCGTTTCAAAATGGCGGCCTGTTGAAATTACAAAATTAACATTTTTAACGCTTGCTAGCTGCTAAAATAAGGCTTTAAGAGAAAAAAAATTAAGAGTAATATCCTATTTAAAACTCAAAAATTCAAAATTGGTTTAAAAAAATATTTTAGTTACATTTTCGGTTGCAAGTAAAATGACTACGTGCATTGCTATAGCAACCAAATAAAAATAAAAGTTTAGAAAAAAGTAGCGTTAAACTTTTATTTTTAACCCTAATATAAGACAAATTTACTCTTGCATTTTTCCCCCTAAAACCTTTACTTTGACCGTAATTAAAACGTCAAAAAGGACAATTTTGTAATTTTTTTTTGTCATCAACTGGCCGCCATTTTAAAACGGCGAAAGATAGAAAGCTCTGGTTTTCAATTTTGCAAATGTTTTCTTTTTTCAAGGCCTTTCCAAATATGTATCAGAGTATGGGGGTTCCAATTTGAAATTTTAAAGTTGAATCCAATATGGCGGCAACCAAAATGGCGGGAAAATGGGTAACCACCAAAAAAAGGTAGTTTTTTATGCATGATGAAGATAGCAACAAACCGCAGTTTGATATCTCAAATATTAACGGAGATAATTAGCCGTTGCCGAACTTTTGGATATGTAGCTATATAAATTTCCATTTTACCACCTCCTAATGAAAATATGACAGTATGACAATATGACAGCGGTATTAAAATATGACAAAAATGTACATAACAAACAACAATTACTTTTCTCTTAAAGAGCTTTTCAACAATTTGCATCATAAAGGGTATCCATATATGATATTTTAAAGAAAAAGTGTGTAAATATTCATCAAAATGTGATAAAACAGTAGATTTGTATAAAAGGCATACCCTGTTATACAGTCACTCTTCTTTTTATATAAGATATAGCTATATTTTTCCATTTAAACCCCCCCCCCCCCACTCTTAAATGAAAATATGGCAAAACTGTACATATATGTAATTTCTGTACTTTTAAAGAGCTTTTCAATGATATGCATCATGAAGGGCATTCATTACTTTGACCCCGTATTCATTACTTGTACCCCGTACCCGTGTGTACCAAAATTTAAATCTAGAAAATTCATGTAGATAAGTGTTTTTCCCCTTGCTTTGAAGGTCAAGTGTGCAAATTTTCATTCATGTCGGACTAATACTGTAGATTTGTATAGGGAACAAATAATATATAGCCATATTTTTCCATTTTACCCCCTCCTAAGTTAAAATATGATAAAACTGTACATAACGACAATTACTTTACTCTTAAAGAGCTTTTAAACGATATACATCACGAAGGGTATTCATTACTTTTACCCTGCATTCATTACTTGTACCCCGTACCTCTGTGTACTAAAATTTAAATTTCGAAAATTCAAGTAGACAGTGATTTTTCCCTTGCTTTGAAGGTCAAGTGTGCAAATTTTCATCGAAATTGGAATAAAACTGTAGATTTGTAGTTATATAAAGAACATAAACATAACACACATAAGTTGACTTTAATATAAGTATGTATGTATATAGATTATAAAAGTAACTACTATTACGTTATAATTAACGTAATATTAATTATAATCTTTTACTTTTTTATTATTTATTAATAATTGCATAATATTATTTATATCACAATTGTTATATTATAAATGTTAAAATTAGCAGTGAAACTTAGATTAGATTATTTAAAACATAAAATATTAATTTTGATAGAATATTTGTTATTATTAATGGCAACACTGCATAGTGATGAGTTGTAAATCGTTCCAAGTTATTATGGGTAGTTTTTCACTATGCGCGGCCATGTTTCTTTCTTTCCCGACATTTTATGAATTAATTTGTACAAAGAAGTGGTTAAATTTACTTGCTTGACTCATTTACAAGACCTAGAGCTCTAATGACTTCTTCTATTCTCCCCTGTCCTGGGCTTTCCTCTGCCATTGGACATCGGACTCCCATGTGACGCGACGTTGGTCTTCCTCTACATCATCTAGCCATAACTTTCTTGGTCTACTACCCTTTCTCCTTCCTCCAGGTCTTCCTCTATGCTCTTTTTATAATTTATAAATAAATAAATTTAAATAAGTTAGTTAATATAAAAAATGTCGGAAATTAGATTCAATAAACAAGAATTGCAATGTTTATTTTGTAGAAAAATAGCTTCTATCCTTTTTGCGACGTAATATTTATATAAATTCTTGTTTTTTCGTTTTTAATTCATGATTTGTAGACTAAATTTAAATTTAAGAATAGTTTTGAAAGTTTTCTATTATATTTTGTGCTATTGCATTGATATTTGTATAATTTATGCTCTGCTTTAATTTTTCCATTATTTGATGCGATCGAGATTATTCCAGTAAAGATCCAATTCATTCTTTCTTTTTATTCTCATTTCCTCTTCAACGTAATCAAGTTAATAGAATAATAATAATTTCCTTAAAATATTTAACATGGAAATTAAATACTAATTTAAAGAATTAAGGACTCAGGAGTAGGGTTTGTTTACATTATTTAGATGGGTTAAAAGAAAATCCGGCTATAATATTATGTAGTGTTGCTTTTATAAAGTAGGTTGACCTAGTTTTTATCTCTTAGCTCTAATTGTTCCTTATTACTGAAGCGAACCTTACGAAAGTCTAATTAAAGATCTACCAGTCTATTCTTCACCCTTTTTTCTATTAACGTTTTTTAAATACTGTTTATTCTTTTATTTTTAATACAATTATTTTATTTTATTTTTTTTTTCGATTTTACATTTATAATTTTATCTTTTTTACATAATTATGTATATTTTTTCCTTTTCATATAAGTAGTATTTATATAAATAATTTATTGTGATTGCGTGAAAATTTAATTTCTTAAATTGTGATGGTTTTACACATTTTTAAGGTCCATCAAATTGGAATTTAAATAATGTCTATAACCAGCGCAGACGTGTGGTGCCTACAGCCTACAATGATTGGCTGATTTCGCTGAAATTTGACATACATATTCAGTAAAATCGTACATCGTGTTGAGATCGTACCACGAGCTCAACATTTAGGAGTCAATAATATTAATAGTTAGATGTTGTTTCAATCTATGTTTAAAGGACTGCTTGGTTTTCCGGTGAAATCCGCGTCACAAAGGGGATGAATTCCGACGTTTCTTTTCCACCACTGGAAGCATCTTCAGGGGTGTGGTGTTAGCATCTTAGGGGATGAATTCCGACGTTTCTTTTCCACCACCGGAAGCATCTTCAGGGGTGTGGTTTTAGCATCTTAGGGGATGAATTCCGACGTTTCTTTTCCACCACTGGAAGCATCTTCAGGGGTGTGGTCTTAGCATCTTAGGGTATGAATTCCGACGTTTCGCTTCCACCACTGGAAGCATCTTCAGGGGTGTGGTCTTAGCATCTTAAGGCGATGAATTCCGACGTTTCTTTTCCACCACTGGAAGCATCTTCAGGGGTGTGGTGTTAGCATCTTAGGGGATGAATTCCGACGTTTCTTTTCCAACACTGGAAGCATCTTCAGGGGTGTGGTCTTAGCATCTTAGGGGATGAATTCCGACGTTTCGCTTCCACCACTGGAAGCATCTTCAGGGGTGTGGTCTTAGCATCTTAGGGGATGAATTCCGACGTTTCGCTTCCACCAATGGAAGCATCTTCAGGGGTGTAGTCTTATCATCTTAGGGTATGAATTCCGACGTTTCGCTTCTACCACTGGAAGCATCTTCATGGGTGTGGTCTTAGCATCTTAGGGGATAAATTCCGACGTTTCGCTTCCACCACTGGAAGCATCTTCAGGGGTGTGGTTTTAGCATCTTAGGGGATGAATTCCGACATTTCTTTTCCACCGCTGGAAGCATCTTCAGGGGTGGGGTCTTAGCAGCTTAGGGGATGAATTCCGACGTTTCTTTTCCACCACTGGAAGCATCTTCAGGGGTGTGGTGCATTTGTTATTTAGTTTTTGAATTAAGTTTATTGAATTTTTTCCTATTAAGGCATTTATTAAAGCTTTCCATGTTCACGTCGAATCTGTTCGACTCTGAACTATTTGGCCTCATTTTTTCTGAGTATCTTTTTCTTTTGGATGTCAGTTAACCACTGTTTGCGAATTTGTTAGTTTGTTATTTTTGTATATTATATGTAATTGTTTAGTTTATATGTATGTTGTTATCAGTTCTTGTATGTTTTGTATCAATGTTCGAGTGGCTGTCTGTCGTCTGTTATGTAGTATAGGTCTGTCCAGTTTATTTGTATAAGTTTATTTTCTTATCAACATAAATAGATCAATTGGCATTATCACATAATTGCCTGTGAGAATTGGTTATGTGGATTATTACTTGTTGATTTTACTCAATAGAAATATTCTTGTAGGATAACGATCTGTGTGCCACACACACATTGGCAGTTATTTTTATGTAAGGTTAATAAAATTAGCTTATTTATGAAAAGATATATTTTTTTGACAATTCTACTTTCCGTTTAAAGAAATCTTGGTTTTTAAGATAAATTTAAAAATAACTTCAAACTTTTTTAACTTTTTATCTCTCTTTAGGAGACGGAATCCAAAATTGTTCATCTTAGTTTTTTTTAAATACCTTATACTGAATAAGCATGCCAAATTAAAAACCTAAATGATCACCATCATGATTCAAGATGGTGGTAATTTATATGCAAAATTCCTTATCACGATATTTTGAGAACCAATTGCACTAAAACCATTCAATTTGAATGCTTACTTTAATAACATTAACTGACTAATGATATAAACAAAGTATAAAGTGTTTTTTAGTCAACAATTTTTAAGATGGCTCCATGTATGTGGGTGTAAACGAGATTCTAATGTTTGAATATTTAAGCTTAAACGTATATTTCTAACCTAATCTGTAGAGTGCTATAGTTTCAAGTCCATTAAATATCCCTGAACTCAAATTTTATTGTACAAACTATAACAATATTATAAATATTTTTAATTTTTTTTTTTTCAGGTGTAAATTGCAGAGAAGCGAGTGCTTTCTTCAATGTTAAAAATGTAGAAATCAAAGTGAGTGATACTTTTTGAGTTGCCATATTATACTTAATATATTTATTATCACTTCTGGCGCTTACATATCTATATCTGACCAAAAGCCACTTGAGCGGTAAAAAAAAACACCCCGCCAAGTCTGTGCTCCAAAAAAGTTGTGAAATCAACTTTCTGTCCCGCCAAGTGATGGCGAGACATTGATTGACACTTTCTCCTGACCCATCACTATCAACATGATACTTTTCAGCTTCTTCTCCTTGGCGGTGGGCCACGCCATTTCCTAAAACTGGAATTTTAATATTCTTCAAACACCAATACAATTTCTTGTTTCACCTTCACATTTCCCACATGAGGTTTGTGTGGAAAGATAGTTGTTCACCTTATAGTCTTAGTTCAACAACTAGTTAGACAACTAGTACTAATATATGCAGACACATATTAGAGAGGAAAGCTTTTTAACAGTGTTGTTTAAGGCTCTTCTCAATGCCACAATGATCATTGCTGTAAATCTTTCCCATTATCAAAAAGCAAATAAAAAAGAACAAAGTAATATACAAATTATTAAGCTTTAAGGAATGACCCTATGCAACTACTACTTTCTTTGAAGAGGATGCGTGGAATACAGCCAGTTAACATTAGGTAGTTCTGCATGCACACCGCCAAGGAGAATAAGCTGAAAAGTATCTATGTTGATAGTGATGGGTCAGGAGAAAGTGCTAACATCACTTGGCGGGACAGAAAGTTGATTTCACAACTTTTTTGGACCATAGACTTGGCGGGGTGTTATTTACCACACAAGTGGTTTTTGGTCAGATTTCATGACTTTTTGTACGGTTCCTAAGGAAGGATTCTCTAAACTGTTTTTCCCACATATTAGAATCAAATAAAAGTGAAGTTAAGAGCTTGACAAGGTCTATGGAGATAGGAGAACTACTAGACCTATGACATTAAAAGAACTTAACATTCTAATATAGAAAATAAACTCGTATAGAAAACATAAACAATAAGACAATAATATATAATAATAATAACTAGGGGGCTCCGCGCCCTACTCGCTTCGCTCGTCAACCCCCGAAAAGACATGGTAGCGGCCGCTGTGCGGCCGACGTGGTATGAGACGGGAAGTAGTAAAGTTATGGAATATGAGAAGGGTAGTAGGATAGTGGCTGAGGTGTAGTGGGGGGAGGGCACAACTACTGTCTACTTTCCTTTTCTCGCGACATTTTAATATACCTACTTTCAACTTCTGCCTTACAGGCTTTCCTCTTCTCGGACGAATATATTATATCTCCCTCACTCTGTCTACACAGTTAGTATTATGTCACTCTCAACCTCTCCCCCCCCCCCGGACTCAACCCTCTTCTAGAGGGGTATCTCCTAACGCACTCTACACTCAGTGAAGTATGTCACTCTCACTGAACTCGTTTGTTTACAAAACTTTTTTAATAACTTTTTTAAGGTTGAGTTGAAGGGGGATGAACTAGAGGCCTAGACGAATACAAAAAGGCCTCATTAATTAAAATCGGTTTTGCAGTTAAGGCTGTAGGTGCGTCAACGTAAAATGAAGGAAGAATAAGAATAAGAAGTCATCAAAACTACCATTTTCAAACCTATTTTTCTCTACTTCTACTTGGCCGATTTTGACATTTTTTTTAATTTTTGATCTACAGGACTCGGCCTTTAAAGATTTTTTTTAAAAAATTAGGTAGCTTGTACATATTTCACGCTGCAGACCCTCAAAAACCCTAGTTTGTCACCTACAGTATATACACAGGCAGCATTGTGAAATTTTGACTTGGCGGGGCGGAACGCTGCTGCGTTCCTAAATTTACTGGGTTATAGCTAAATTTGATTTTCCCCCTTAAATCCTGTTTTATTAACTTCACTTTTGATTGACCATAATAGTCGTCAAATTCTTTGGAGGGCTAATTAACCCTCATTCAGTCATTCAGTCGAGCTGAAACTTGGCGGATAGACTTTGCACCAATACAACTACATTCTATCGAATTTAGGGTCCCCCCCCCCCCCTTAACACTTATGCTTACATACTTCATGACTCTATGGGCTTCTGCCTATTCCACTCAGTCCTGGGCTTTCCTCATCGACATAAGACTCCTATGCGACGCAGGTATTTCCCTACACCTTCTATAGCCATCTCTTTCCTCGGTATTCCTAATCTCTTCTGATTTGGTTGGGGGTACATGTTTCGCAGAGCTATACACGATCCCTGGTCGAATTATCTCTCAATAAAATTCTGGTTTTCTTCGAAGATTTCTAGATAACAGAGAGGATCGAAGCAATGGCAAAGAAGCGAAGTAAAATCGATTGACTGCTGAAATTCATTCTATCAACTCTGTTTTTCTCTCAGTTATCCCTGAACCTAAATACTTAAATTTCAGCAACCTGCTTAAAATTATATTTTTTTGACTAAACTTGTCCTGTATGCCTGTTGTCTGTGATCTCTACTATTAATCATATATTTTGTTTTATTTTCAGCGACCTGCAGGGCCATCTTCTCACCTTCTCTCTACATATTCTGAAAGCTGTGACAGACAACAAATTGGTGACTTCTGCTGATCAAAACCACATCATCTGCATAAACAAGGTACTGGACTTTTCTATTAAAGATTTACAACAATTATGGAGAAATCTTTTGAGTTCAACATCACACTCCACCATTTTTTATCGATTTTTAAAAAGCCCAGGATAATGTTTCGCTGGAGATTCAGCCAACAGTTTGTGTAGTATTATGTTGGACAAAAAATTTCTCGATAATGGTTCTCAACTCAAATGTTTGGTCACAGGTGAATCTGCTACTCCTAAATCCGCATAAATAGTTCCCCAGTGCAATTCCATAAATGGTCTCCTACTATCTTTATAATTATTTGTATGTCACAGTAGTAGGAAAATCCCTCTAAAGTTTCTACAGACGGTTTTGTCTTCCTTCTTGTGAAAAGGGCATATCATAGCGTTTTTAGCATTATTGGGGGGCATCTTTGTCGTCCCAAATTTTTGTAACCTCTCGTGAATGTGATATCCCATTTTTTCAGTAACTCTTAAGGATATTCCACCCCCTCCCGGTGTTTTATTAATTTTTATTTATCTCTTGCTTGGTTAACTTCCTCTATAGCGACAATTTTTTCCATTCATAACTGTGGCTCATCCTTTTGTATTGATTGATTCTCCTTTCTTAAACTGATCGATTCTTGTCCATTTCCTCAGAGTTTAATTGAGTTTCAAAATTGTCTGTCCATTTTTTCATAATCCCACAAAAACATCTCTGACTAAATTTCCCCCTCCATCTCTACGGAACAATGTTCTTGGTTGGAATTCTGGTCTCACAGCTCTTGTTTCACTGATTTGTGTTTGTGTGTAAAATTTTTACCACCGAATACACACACTGATTACCGCCGTTGCTTGTAAGAACTCGATTTCCGCGATTGTTATTAAAATGTTCAAAGCATGTTTTATAAACAAACAATTTTCCGATGAATCACCTTACCAATGGCTCTTCAAATTTGGAGGATTATAGCAATAACTTAGTTTTTGGGTTATTATTATATTTTGTCTAAACTTATAGTTGCTGGAATCTAGTAACCCACGTTCGATGCAACATGTGGGGCAAAATATTTAGAAAGTGGAAATTGGAAAACCAAAACTTTACATCTATACACCAAGTCAGAAAATGAAAAATATTTTTTATTCCTCTTATTTTATCCTATTATAAATATTATAATTAGCATTAGTGTAAATTATTTTTAGTTTAATTTCTTTTAAGTCTAATTATATAGCGAATGGAATAGTAATGTTGTTTATTCACGTGAATTATTAATAAAGTAAATGTACATAGTTTATTATCTATGTTTAACAATAAAAATTATTGAATCTCATTTGCATAAGCCATCATTCATTATTCTACAACGAATATAGATTCTAGATTACATACACATCACCCACATTTAAATATAGAGAGATGTATAATTATACACAGGCAAGACAACGTCTGCCGGGCTTTGCTAGTAATATTATACAGTAAAACCATTGACGCATTATTTTCTGGTATTAACCAGTTTTTCTTTCCCCGATATAAGTCCGGTTTTTGTATTTATGCAGTTGTTATAGTGACATACTTAGAAGCACAAATATTGCCACTGTCTTAAATTATGAGTTATTTCTAAAACAAATATTATCAAAAACATTTTTCTCTTCACCCAGTTATAATAGCAGTGGACTGTAGGCGTGATATTTCTATTGGGTGTTAAGTTATCACAATAAAACCTTTCCTTTTTAATTCGTTCAAAAAAAGTAAAATAAAGGAAAAAAGAACGCCCTTCCATTACAGCTCCAGACTTTATATATGTAAAATAAATATAATCCATCAATCATAAGGCTTATTCACAGTCATCTTGAACTATTATATTGTTAGGTTTAGGAGCGTCTATAAACTATAGAGTTCATTTTAAAGGAATTACATAAAAATTGTCTTTCCACGTAAATTCAAACTGGTTATTAAAGCAAGGAAGAAAAGAGTCTTATGTCGATCTCTGGACATGGAATAGATTCACTTCTCACGTATTATTTTTGGAACGAAGTTCCTTATGGCAAGTTCTGGAGCCCGATAGTGAATCCGAAAAAACGACCAAAATAACCGTCACGCAAAATCCGTCACAAAATCTACAGATGACGATAACTTGAGCAAAAGATCACCGAGTTAGATGAAATTTGGTACACATGTTCATTTTACCAGTGCCCAGGCTAAGTTCGTCGGAAAGCGTTATCCGCCCAAGCGTTCACGCGCAACGCCTGCGTAAACGTAAGCTTCAAAAGACGGGAAAAAGTGTTATTAAGGAAGCCTGTTACTTGACTTGTTTTGATTATTTTTGTTATATATGTAAAAAATGACACTTTGTTTTTTAAATAAATAATATATAAAAATGTAAAATTTCACCCTGATTCAAGCAGAAGCTGTAGAGTAGGGAAGAGATATATTTTATAATTATTTTAAATTAATTGGCCGGGTAGTTAGAAAACAGTCCTATTTCAATCCAAACTCCTTTAACAAACATACTCTTTCACAATTCACAATAAACTCATCATGATCAACTTTTTTCTTATATTCAATATATATTTAAAGTAAGACGCTTGCTTTAATTATGCATCAAATGATTTTATTTTAACATTTCCTTCAAAATTCAAAAGTAAACAGTTCGTTACTTTTAATTTTGTCTCTTTTCTAACTCCGTCATGTATAAGAAGTTAGCAATGTATACGTACTTAGCAGTGTGATTTTATAATTTATATTTAATGAAAAATGTAAGGAACTTCGTTCCTACTGGGTGTCCTGCGACACCACATGTATTTTTTTTTTTAAAATGCAACTCATTTCTTCCTCAGTCGGCACTGCTGATGTTCTTTATGAAGGCTGAAAGCTGCTTTGTTTAATAACTAGTTTGAACAATTTATGTTTATCCTTTATTATCAAATCATTACTTTGCATATTTTAATTGTCAACTAATCACTTATAATATAATCAGCAGAATTTGAGCTGAAAATAAAGAGAATATATTGTGTTGGGGGTAAGAATTCGATTTAAGATCTTATACCTTATACCTCGTTTTTTAGGCCTTTAGCCCAAGAATGTTTTTTTGTTTTTTTTGTTTTGTTTTTTTAATAAAAGGAAAACTTTTTAGAATTAAAACTGTAAATCCAACAAAATCGTTTCTTTCTCTATCTGTGGTTAAAAAATTGTAAATAAAGGATTAGTTAAAATTATTATAATTTTTTTCTTAATAATCTTAGGAACATTGTCTTGTCAATGCGGTTAGGCAATCCCTCTGTCTTCAGTTGTATTGCAATCGTAGTATTTGCGTTGCTTTTTTGCATAATAGGTACATTATTAAGTACAGTGGACGCCGCTTATTTTAACCTTGGTTTATGATATCAACCACATAGTTTGTTCAAAAATTGATCGGAATGGGTCCGCCAAATACCAATGCATTAATAATTTTCCGAGAAAAAAATTCATCTCTTAGTAAGTAATAATGACCTCTTTGATTTGAAGTGTTTGACTAACTAACCTATTAGGTGACAAATTACCATCAACTTGATCTACTAACTAATTTCGTACTCAGGTTCATGAAAATCACTTTATCAACCAAAAAGGGCGAGACATGGTCGCTCTCCACCCGTTTCTTTTTTTTCAAGTGCCTATTGACAAGCTATGTCCCGTAGACGAACTTAGCCGACTACATATTCTTAAAAGTAACTCAAAGATTTACTTATAAACAAAATTTTAGCTTGATGTTAGTCAGATACTTCTTTGCACGCTATATCCTGGACAATAAAATTTACCTAACCTCCCACCATTTCTACGATGGACCTCTGTCAGATCTCAGAACTCAGCGTGGTTTTGTCTGTCAGTGATTCGTATTCTGTCATCATAGTAACATAACTTCGGTGATTTGTTTTGTTCTAAGTTCAATTTTTTAATGAAGACTGAGCCCTTCGAAATTTCGCGATCTTGTTGTTTATTTACACAAATACCTAATTAAATTACAATCTTCATGGTTAAAGGTATTTAGTATTTTGTTAAGGCTACTGTAAGAAGAGTTTTTGAAAATATTCAAGGCAGTCTATTTGAGGTGTTGCGATAAGTCTGTATACTAAATTATTTTTTAACTTATTAGTTAGTTATGGTCGAGTTAAGGGTGGTGTCAGCGTATTCGTCTATTGTAATTAAGCTCTGTTGTACTTGGTTTAACTAATTGTTCAATTGTATAACCAAGTTACCAGGTACAGAATTCAAAAACAAAAGACTCATACTAATTTTTACTAGATTTTCGTCATCTAGTAAAAATCGAGTGTGTATTTTTCTGCATTTAAGTCTCGGTTCTGTAGGCGGGTGGTTTGTCCCTGTATGTTATTCTTGAAATTTTGTGGTCAAATACATCTTTTAGAATCGTTTCATATATGTACATTATTTAGGATGGTTCACATAAATCTCAAATATTTTAGGTTGAGAAGATTTATATTTTGAATATTTCTTCTGATCTTTTAACTGAACTTTTCTACTCCTCTATAATTAAAATCAATTAAATCAATTGGATTAATTCATTTTTCCATTAGATGTAATAATTTTTTACCCGAGTTTTCTCAAAAACATATTTCAGAAATAAAATTAAAAGTAGTTGGTTACTTCTTGAGATTGATAATGGCTATTTTGAAAATGATTTGTTTTTATAGATATGTATATTATTAAATTTTATGTTGCCATTATTTATCCACAACTTTATACCTTTGTAGTATAGAGATCTTTGTACCCATGCTCTTCATTTATCTCTTTAAGTTTATTTATTATTTCAGTTAAAATTCATTTTATTAATTTGGGAAATAAATAAAATTCAACAAATTTATAATAGAATTAAATATGGCCTAATGTTTCATTTTATTTTGTTCTTTTATTTATTAAATGCATAATATATTTTATATTTCTCTCTTATGATAATCTTTTAGCAAAATTAGTGCTACTTTGAATCAACCACTCGTTGACCAGCTTATAACAGCATTAACTTCTGGTTAAATCAATGTCCCTGATATTAAACACTCGCGTTATCACTTATTAACCACCTCTATAAATAATCTTTGGTGATAAATTAGTGTTAAAATAGGCATTGTATTGAACTTTTGACTTTGATGTTTGACTTTTTTTTTATTACTTTATGTAATCAATGAGATATTGTGTTGTGTTGCAATTTGACTGTCGTATTTTTGCAAAGTAATGTAAGCTGGTAGTGCACGTTTTCTTTCAGGTTCGTAAATTTGTATGCCTCTGCATTTATTTATTAGGGTTTCAAGGTAATTTTAGATTACCCATAGTTTCTAATACAAGGGTGTATTCTAATATAATTTATGTATCCGTTTGAGGTGATCAAGTACTAGATAGAGATCAGTGTGGAAAACAGTTTGGGTGGATAGTTTGTTGGTTGATGTTCCATCCTCTTCAAGAAGAATGAGAACCTTATCCTATACCGGAGATCATATCTATCCAGCCTGGTATCCGTCCTTTAAACCCCTATTCTTTATCAATGAAAATATGGGAATGTAAAAGATGATAAATCGATCCATTCCTCAAAAAACCTTTAATCTTTATCGCGTCCTCATATCGTTGGTCTTTGGAAATTGATGTATTCGAAAACCTCTCGGTTAAGGGACAGCCCGCGTGTTACACGAACTGGAAACAAACAAATGATCGTAAACTATCGGCTTGTATTTTTATAACGTGCGGCACCGGACCAAGTCCCGATACCACAGCCGGGGTTTATGCCTGGCTAGAGAGAAACAACATTAAAAGACAATGTCCCGTTTTGAAGAGATGAAGTTAGAGAAACGGTGAACCGGACAAGTATAATATAGTTTATCTGTTTAAAAGAATTAAATAATATATTTTCCCACGGAAGATGGTAGATAAGGAGATGCGACGAGGCAATTTGTCGTTGTTCCGCTCAGACATTCTACTCTTCCCCTTCCCTTGTTGGGATACACGATTGTTCTTTGTCGCCAGCCTTTTAGGAACTTTTGATGCTTCTTAATTGGCTTCCGAATACCGAATGCTTATATACATAGTTAAAGTCGGATAACAAATAAACAAATCTTTGTTGAATGTCTGTTACAATGAAGTTATAGGTAATAGTATAGGTGGTAGATTCTAATCTACGACTTCTTTGTCAAAGAGAAGATAGAGTGAATTGTATATAATAGAAACACGAAGCACCAGTGAAACGTCCGATTTAAATAATCTCATAAATCGCCCTTTCTGCTTTTGTTTGCAAACAGTGTTGGGATAGTATTAAATCGGCTGCGTCAACTAGTATTTATACATGATATGTATTAATACTAGCACATTTAATTGAACTATGTTACAAGCACTTATGTAATTAATAATGGACAAGCAATTAAATCCATCCTCCATTCCATAGGGAGAAGGATGGAAAAATATGGTTTTAAGCTGATCTGGGTGATGAAATAAAATTATTGGCTATTTTGAAGCTACTATTGGATAGTTATAGTCAAGTACGATCTATTCCCTACGTCAGTTAAAAGAAACATAAGAATTAAGGTAGATTATATATGTCAGAGGATATTCAGGAAGAAAGCACGAGAAGAGAATATGAAACGATATGTAAATATGAATTTTCTTTATTACTCGTAAAATAATATTGTTTAATCTCGTTAAGAAATTAGACCCAAGATTCTGATTGTCTCAGAATTATTTGTTTGATCGATTGTCTGACCAGGTAGGAGAGCTTCAGCTTTTGCTGAAAAGAGCTCTATCAAAGATTTAAGTTTTAATTTTTAATAATGTAGAGCAGTGAATAATTGATATGAATTAATTCAGACCTAAATTGACATCTATTGGGCTTTTGTAAAGGACTTATTGTACATACGTTAGAGTGATATATAATTTCGTCACCCCAATGCAATAGGCAATAATTCACCATTGTTGGATTATCATTATTTAGACTCATTTTTTGTCAGGGGATTCAATGCAGTAGCTTGATAAGTCTTATTCCTAACCCATCACTTTTGAAAAGTCCAATTACTATGTTGATGTAAAAAATCAAACAGGATCTAATCAACAATAAAACATGTTTAAGGCCATTAATCTCAAAACATGAAATTTCGAGTTACCATACTTCTTGCATTGAGGTGACGATTTGATGTAGTATTCAAAAGCTTCTGTAATAGTTGCTCAGATTTCTCTGGTTGCTGCGTCTTTGTAATGTTTAGTATTCTGTATTCTATAAAAATATTTAATGCTCCAGCTCTCTAAGTAAACGAAGGGTAATGAAGGTTAATACTGGGCCCGAGCCTGAAGGTAGTACGCTGTAAGACAAGCAATGTTTCTAATTTATTCCCTTAAGGCAAGGATAGGTATCCTAATAACTTGTACTTTTTTCTAACCCGTTGTTTTACTTTATGTAGCTTAATTTTCAAGTCTTCGCTTCATTCTTCATCGTTGTTATTATAGATAGTTGTATTGGAAAACACCGACTCTGGAATTCTGTATTTATGAAAGTGAAACAACATGAGAATATTTTGAAGTATGAAGTTGAGATATTGTATGTGAGTGTCTAGTCTATTCTGCAACGTGGTTTAGTGAGTATCGAGTCTATTTTGCACGTGGGTTAATGAGCATCGAGTCTATCTTGTTCGTGGGGTAGTGAGTATATAATTCTATTTTTCACGTGGGTTAGTCATTATCGAGTCTATTCATCCACTGGTTAGTGAGTAGAGATCCTATTCTGGACGTGGGTTAGTGAGCATCGATTCTATTTTGCACGTGGGTGAGTGAGTTTCTATAATAGTCTATTCTGCAAGCCGGCTAGTCAGTATCGAGTCTATTTTGCTCGTGGTTTAGTGAGCATTGATTCTATTTTGCCCGTGGTTAAGTGAGTATCTAGTCTATTGTGCAAGCCGGCTAGTCAGTGTCGAGTATATTTTGCTCATGGTTTAGTGAGCATCGATTCTATTTTGCACGTGGGTGAGTGAGTATCTAGGCTATTGTGCAAGCCGACTATCAGTATCGAGAATATTCTGCACGCGGGTTAGTGAGTATCGAGTATATTCTGCACGCGGGTTAGTGAGTTCGAGTATATTCTGCACGCGGGTTAGTGAGTTCGAGTATATTCTGCACGCGGGTTAGTGAGTATCGAGTATATTCTGCACGCGAGTTAGTGAGTATCGAGATTTTTCTGCACGTTCAGCGAGTATCGAGTCTTTTCTGCACGCGGGTTAGGTTGCCGTGCAAGTTTCGCGCTTCAATTAAAGGGGTGGTCGAAGGCGTCGCAAGATGGAAGCTATTGAATTACTCCTACCCGACGTGTAATTTGGTCGCCCCGGGGCCGGATGCAACGACGGGACGCGTCGTTCGCCAGTCACGACCGCGGCCCTGGATTGGTCGGTGTATCGCGGTCGTACGGGACCAATAGGAAACCCCCTTAGAGGATTAAGGCGGGAGCGGGGGATTATGGCGCGGGGGTCCGAGGCCCGCTAATTACCCGGTCGCGGTGTAATTAGTACGGTAAGAGCGGAGGAGTTGCAGGCCCTCAGTGTAACGGGCTCTGCCTCGACTAGCCAGGTGGGGATCCCGATTTGATCGGATCAAGTGGGGACCCAATCCCGCATCTCGCCTCCCAACCCTCGCCTCATCTTAACTATTATCCTCCCAAGAGAAAATTATTAATTACTGTCCAGTTAGGCTTTAGGATAAGGATATCCCTTACACCGGAGCGCCTTGCGACATTTCTTTCCATTACGATTACCCTTGCCTTTCCTAACTCCCTAAGCCACCACTTACCGATATTTCGCTCTTAGCCATCTTCTTCCCTCTAATTCATTTGACTTACGTATGATTAATTGACTTGATCTTTTCTTCCTTTAGTAGGGGTTTATAAATTTAAGTAGATTTGCCTTATTCGAGATTGAACAGACATCCACAGCAGAAATACTTTTTAATGAATCCCTTTTTAAGGAATAAGTAAAATCATTGACCAATAATAATTTACAACACTAATTTGTGGTTTTTTAGACCAGTGGTGAATTCCGGACCACTTCCTCGTTTCCTCACACAAGATTAAATTCGCTTGATTCCAAAAAATCCAACTGGGAAATAGATTACACAAATTCTAATCAAAATAATGTTGTTTTAATAAAATAAAATTATAACATTTTCATTTCTATAAATTTAATTTTCTTCTACATTCTTCGTTATAAATAGCACAGTCCTCGTTAGCATTTATTATCAATTCATCTGTTGAATTAAGTCAGCGCAAATAAGTTAGTCAACTGAATAATTATAAAAGCTCGTCGCATCATTTATTTTACCTAAATTGCCACGAATTTTTACCTAAATCACAATTATGTAATATGACAAAAATCCACAAAGCAGCCACACGTAATATAGGTTTTCGTAAAACATGATTTTACGTTCTTTCTAATTTTGAGGACTGCATCCTTCTATAGACATGGAAAAATAGCGGGATTCGTCTGAAACAAAAATTAAAATTTGTGCACTTACTTTTAACGAACATCAACAATCATAACACACTATACTATATTTTGGACATAGATAGTCTGAAAGTAGGAAAGGTGGTACCTATATTCTAAGAATGTTTAATGACCGATGCAGTCATCAATACTTTGTGAAACAATAAAAAAAAAGTTAGTGACTTATGCATCTTTACAAGTACTAAATTTATTCACGATACTACAGTTATGTGTAAATAAAAAAGGAGTGTTTTTTTTTTTTTTTTTTTTTTTTTTTTTTTTTTTTTTTTTTTTTTAAGTTGTTAATGATGTGTAACGACGTCTTTATTTAAGTGAGTGTTACATTTGTAATACAAATTTAAATTCTAAAATTAAGGTATTAACGATAAATCTCAGACATCAATTAGATATAATAGTTTTAACTTATTTCTTTTTCTTGGTTAACTGAGATTAGATTAGTTTACTTTATTGATAAGATAGGTGGTTATTTACTTATTTGCTCTTTTCACTGATTTTTGGTGATTGTACTTTTTTTTTTTAAATTGGTTGATTATTTTCTTTGAGCTTTATTCTCTTATGAACTATTAGTGCAGGAGATGGCGTGCATAAAAGTGTCTGACTAACATCGACCTAGAATTTTGTGTATAAGGTAATCTTTTAGTGCCTTTTAAGAATATGTGGTCGGGTTAGTTAAATGAATATTACTCCAAATCAAAGTAGTGACCTATAAAGTGGCAAGCTATCATCAACTGGAATTTTGGCCTACTAACTAATTTAGGTAAATTCATATTGTACGTGCCAGGCCGAGATTTAGAGCCTCTAACCATATCTAACTACCTCTTACTACCTCTAATCACCCTTTAGTAAAATTCCTGTGGCACGTATAATATGAATTATAGGTGACTAACGTATAGGTTAGTTAGTCAAATATGACTCCAAATCAAAGAGGCCTCCTATTAATTGACGGACTACCATCAACTTGATTTTTGGTCTACTCACTAATTTATTACTTAGGATTGTGAAACACATAGTCTACCAAAATGGGTGGGACACGGCCGCTCTGTACTGATGTGTTTTTGTCTATTGCCAAGCTATGTCTCAAAGACAAACTTAGCCGACCACGCATTCTTAAAAGACACCAAAATATTAAATTATATTATACACACAATTCTAGCTTGATGTTAGTGAGACAGTTTTTACATGCTATCTCCTGGACTATATAATTTTATGTTAGAGATTTCTTGAAATAATTAATTTTATTTAAATTCATTTTATCAGAATGCACCATGTTGTTAATATTATTGGTGTTTTTTAACTCATGTCATATAAATAACAAGGTATGACGCTGTTTCTTCTTCTCTTATGCATGAAGACGAACACCCAGGTTTAGCTGATTGTAGTGTAAAGAGTGCATTTAATGGTAAAATGTAAAACAAAGTACGATCCTTAACTTGTCAAACACTTGAATGTTTAGGTTTTTATTTACTCTTTTGTTTTATTGTTTCTTTGTTTTTATCCTTCCAACTGACTATTTGGTTTGTCGTTATTGTAAGTCCCTTGTTGACACACTGCTCCGTGCCATAACTCGTACAAACTGGCTTGGAAGAGATATGAGTGACATCGTAAAACGTTTAAACTGTCTTGCGATACTTGAAGGCCGGTAAGGCCTTTAACATCGATATGTTCGCGGTCAGGGGTTCGTATAATTGGACCTGTGACTGATGGCCAGTCCATTCGTATCCCTGTCACTACAGGGTCGAACTCATCTTCAACATTCGCCGACCTCTCCGGCTTGCCTCTTGTAATTAATGTCCTCTTCAATGGTTTTTTACTTGTTTTTCTCAGCGGTCAAAGTTTGTGATGGTTATATTTTCAGCGATTGGTATTGTGTTTTTATGGTCTGTATTCTCCAATTTATCGATAGCTCATGAGAAAATTTATTTATGGAGTGCCATTGTAGTAATTGCGTACGGCTTGTCGTAGAAAACCACACCTATTTTTTATTAAAACTTTTAAAATTGCGTTTACTCTTTGGAATGATAATACGGATTTCTCATAATTAAAGTGAACAACTGTTTTTTTTTTTTAATGCACTTTTACGAGAATAATAGTCAAAATCTTTAAAGAATTTTTACAATTTGAAGATAATTTTTTTCAATTAGGAATTTAAAAGTAGTTAATACTAATCTTCTAACTTTTGATTAAGGTAGAAACTTAACTAGACTCAATCATTCCTAAAGCTGATATAACACCTTTCCCATCAGGACTTTTGTTAGTCCATACTCAGCAAATTCCTGATGTAGGAGTATGGAAGATAATTCAATCATTAGGCTGTATAATATGCATCTTTTATTTTAATTAATTGGCGGGAGAGTATGAGTTTAAGATTAATCATAGACGTAAATGAGTTTAATTAAGTTGTAATAAAATTGGAAATATTGTTTTTGTGATTAAGTAGGTATAAGTGTCATTTTATTAGTGAGAAAAGAAATTTCTGTCTTAATCTAAAGGTGGGAGATTAATATTAATTCTCTTTGAGAATATTAATAATAATATTTATTTCCACCAAAAAACATTCTACTGAATTATAAAAAAAAAACATAAAAAAAAAAAATACAAGGTGATAAAAGTTAGTCGTCGTTACCAAATTTTTAACATTTCTAGTATCTTTCAAAAACCGAAGGGCAGAAGAAAAATAAGAGGTACTTTGTGGAAACTGTGTTTTAAATTTTTACATTTGACTTTCATCGTCTTTTTAGGATAATTATGAATGGCAATGGTTAAACTGTTTCACTGTAAATTAATTTCTTCCTTCATTATATATTCGTCCCAAATATTAATTTTCGCCTAAACTATGATTCAAATGAGGAGAGATATTGTCACGAAAGGGAAGAGATAAATTACTTGACAACCCAAGGGTATCTAATGTATCTTAAAAATCTTGAATTAGTATTATTATTATTTTTTTTTTACCTTTTTTTCCCTAATTAAAAAAATTCTTGGCCTGCATATTATTTGTTGTAAAGGGATGATAAGGCGATCAAAAGATCTTCAATTATTTATAAGAGCAAGGTCTCCTAATTTATTAATAATTTAATTATAGATTTTAAAATATAGTCTCTTAAGGTACTTCCTTAGATTGTTACTCCCCTATATTTTTTTAGAATATAAATAACTTTGACTATGGACCTATTAAGGCAAAGGGATGTTTAGTTCAATGTACTTAGGGAGAATGGAATATCACACTTCTGTTTTTATGAGGGGAGTAACAGTAGGGGAGAAAATTCCGTACACCTTCTTTAAATTTCTACTCCCCTCTATTTTTACTTGATTTTTGAGCCATTTTTTCTAACGTAAATCTGCTAAGTACATTTCTGTGTATGGGAGGTAAAGGGCACTTTGTTCGGGAGAGCTACTTTAATGATTTTTTTTACTTATTTTACCTCCCCAGCATATTGGTTCATAGTGACTTTTCCAACTGGCTAAATCCGAAGATTTCGTTTTAGGACATCATATATTTGTACCTCTAAAAAAGGGGGGAAAAATGAATAGGAAACTGTTAAAACCTCAATTTCGTAAAAAAAATGGAGATAGTGCCCTTTTTACCCACACGCAGATTAATTAGTTCTACAAAGTTTTGAAGATTTAACTAAAAGAATTAATGTTAGACTTACAGACCAGTATATTGGTGGCATGAGAGGGGTCTAGCTTGCATTAATTAGGGTAAACGATTTTTTTTTTTTAGGATTGTCTTGTATAGTATGAGGAGCATGAAACCAAGTTTGCGACCTCGAAAGCCCTAGGGACTACTTTTGGTAGGCGAAAAACCTCAAACATTTGGCACATTTTTCAATTTTTTTAATATAACTCATTAACGACTTCGAAATCAGAATATTGTGTTCTCTTTGAAATTAAAGTAGACAAAATTCCCTACAAAATGCACTAGTCAACCCTTATTTTATGTCATTCTAACCCATTTCTACAGGACTTTAAATTTTGACGAAATTTTGTAAAATACCGGATTTTACTCGTTTTTTTTTTTTTACATTTATGTAATCATTTATGGTGCCCACTATTATATTATATTTTATTATTATATGATGACACGTGTATCTATGTATATGTATACCAATAATATGCAGGGTGGTCCAAAGGTCTCCCCCCCCCCCTCTTAACCTTTGAACGGTTTGAGATAAATTAATGAAACTTGGGGGATCTCTACCACGCAAAGGGAAGTTTGTTTTCATGCAATCGCCCACTAGGGGCAACCACCCAATTTGCCCCCAGGCCACCTAACTTCAAAATTTCAAATTGGAGCGTATATGTTTGATAGCATATTTGGATTCTACAGTGAAAAATAATAAACTTTTACTTGAAACTATTTTTTTTTCTATTTTCGATATTTTGCCCCCTATAGGGGGGGGGGG